>CAJHQP010000977.1:0-138877 GCA_905132765.1 Moricandia arvensis
TTGCTTGATGACACTTTGAGCTATTGAAGTTGCACCTCTATTTTGGTTTCTCGACACCACTTGCTATCTACATTCCTCAATACCTCTAGCTTCCCAAATAATCTCTCCGGCCTGAAAGAGAAAGGACGGCCAGGCCTGCGGTCTACTGACCGCACCAAACAACTCTTTGAAATCCCCTGCAAAGATTATTTTCTCCACTCTCATGCTTCGCATGCTCTCAACGGCCCAAAGAATTGTTTGCATTTTTGCCCATATCTTTAGATGTGATGTCTGAGAAGGCCCTCCTGCTATAGTATCACCAATCCTCTCTCATTCCTCACCACCCAAGCGACTCCCAATAGACTTTTTGGTTTACACCAATCAAAAGCCACATTGCACATCAACCAGTCTTTAGGAGGAGGAAACCATACCTTTTGTTTCCATCAACTCCAAGCCAATAATGGTCGTTAGCTACCTCTTGCGCCATGGTCCATTCATCCATATCCTGGCTTATTTTTTTGATAACCTCCAATGGACTAAATCTCCTCCCCTCAAACAGCAATAAATTTCTGGTTTTCCATAGGTTCCACAAGATCCAGGGCCACAAAATCATTGGGTTAACTCTTTCACTCCTCTGTTTCTTCAATCTCAAAAGGTAGCTCATGTTCACAAAAATGGATAACTGATGAAAACATTATGCGGATAAGGAATCAGCGAAAGAGCTCACACCTTCCTCGCAAAAGAGCACGCAAACAAAATGTGGTTTATAGATTTTTCGAGGTCTCCACATATTTGGCATGTTTCCTCCATTTTCAATCCTCTTTTTCTAATTAATTCAGCCACCGGCAGAACTTCACTTAACACCTTCCATAAAAAACTTTGATTTTCAGAGAAGATGGAACTTTCCAAACGCTTTCTTTGAGAGGATTCGTTGAGGGTAGACAAACAGCTCCCTTCTGCCTAGATTTTGTTTTTTCTAAGAAAGATAACCAGTAAGCTGACCTGACCGAGATTATACCACTCTTGTTGAACTTACAGATACTGAAATCTTCGCGAGAAATAACAGGCTGGCTCCGCAGCATGATCTCTACATCTCCAGGCACAAAATTATCTAGCAAAGCATATGTGTTCCATCTTCTTGTAGCAAATTCAATGAGTGAGTCAGCCTTCAAATTGACGTTAAAGAAGTAGTTCTTTCTCCATGGTGCCTTGGGTCTTTCTATGGGGTCATCAATCCATTTATCCAGCCAAACCCTCGTTCTTTGGTCGTTTCCCACCCGTTGTACCAAGCCTTGCTGAAGAAGCTCTCTCCCAAATAGCAAGCTTCTCCAAGCATAAGAAGGACGTTCCCCTAGAGTAGCAGACATGAAATCTCCATCTCTAAAGTATCTACTGGCCAAAATATTGGTGATCAATGAGTCCGGGAGATTAAGAATACTCGACGCTTTCTTAGTCAGCATGGCTTGATTGAAGCATTCTAGGTCTCTGAAACCTAGACCACCTTGATTCTTAGGCAGACACATCTTCTCCCAAGAAACCCAATGGATCTTCCTCAAGTGTGAGTCAGAGCCCCACCAAAACTTAGTCATCAAACTCGATATCTTAGCAAGAAGAGTCTTAGGCAAACGGAAGCATGGCATTGCAAAGACTGGAAGAGCAAAGGGTGTGCATTTCAAAAGAATTTCTTTACACCCTGAGAAAGATGATGCATGTACCATCCATCCAATCTCGATTGCGTTCTATCTTTCAAGTAAGACAAGAGCCCTACTTTCGAACCAGAGAAACATTCAGGTAGACCTAGGTATTTACTTGCTCCACTTTCATTGGTAATACCTGGAGTCTTTTGTATTTGCTGTTTCAGCTCTCTGTCAATCTGATCCCCAAAAGATATAGATGATTTTTGTAGGTTAATCAGTTGCCATGTAGCCTCTCCATAGAACTTGAGAATTTTATTCAGCACTTGCACTTCATTCACCAAAGCCTTGCAAAGGAAAAGGCTATCATCCGCGAAAAATAAGTGATGAATGGTTGGACCCTCCGCCGAGAACTGTAATCCATTTATCAATCCATTCCTTTCAGCAACATTAAGAAGGTGCGTTAGGCCTTTCGTGCACAATACAAAAAGGAATGGAGACAACGGGTCTCCCTAACGTAGTCCCCTTTGAGATAAATCAAACCGAAAGGCTGATCATTGATTAATACTGCAAAGGTGACCGACGAAACGCACATCATGATCCATTTCAACCATTGCGAGCAGAATCCCAGTGCAACCATTAAGCTTCTCACATAACACCACTCCACTCGATCATATGCCGTTGGCATGTCTGTTTTCATAACTATAAACTTTTTTGCAATGGATGAGTGCGTTTTAAGAGCATGGACGGCTTCGTGAGCTATTATTATGTTGTTTGAGATGTGTCTCTCACTGACAAAAGCCGACTGGTTGACATAAACTATCTCCTGAAGCTACGGTTGGAGACGTTTAACCAGGATCTTAGACAAACATTTGTAAAGCACTGAGCATATGCTGATTGGACGAAGGTCTGTCATGAGCTCCGGATTCTGAGTCTTTGGAATGAGGCATAAATATGTGAAATTCCAGTCTCTTGGCATCTCTCCAGCTCTGAAGACATCCTGAATTTCCTTAGTAACCTGAGGGCCAATCTCATTCCAAAATATTTGGAAAAACAGCCATGTCATGCCATCAGGACCAAGTGCATTATCCGAGTTAATAGAAAACATTGCTTCTTTCACTTCCTCTGCTGATACCTCTCTGGTCAATGCAGTGTTCATCTCATCCGTTACTCTAGGAATCAAGCTTTGGAAGACCGGAGAGTATGATCTCGGATTGGAAGATTTGAACAGCTCTGTGAAATACTCCAAAGCTACCTCTGCTTGCGCTCATTCAGACCATTGATCTTCACCGCTTTTGTTCTTTAACTTCATCAAGTGATTTCTGGAGCAATTAGTTTTAATTGAGGAGTGAAAGAACTTTGAGTTCCGGTCACCATGATTGAGCCACTTCTCTCTGATCTTTTGTTTCCAAAAAAGATGCTCTTCCTTATACGCATTGATTAGTTCTTTTTAACTAGATTGATCATGAACCAGCAAGGGTAGGGCCTCGACTGAAACCAATCCAATCTCTGCTGCAATAAATGAATCTTATCTTTAGCATTGAAGATCCTCTTCTTCTTCCAACGGCTCAATACATTTCTGCATTGTCTGATTTTTTTAGAGACATTCAGCCCACTTCCCTTTCGTCGATCTGCCCAAGCCATGATAATCTCTTTTCCAATATTATATTGAATAAGGAATTTTTTGTCAAACCTGAATTGACCCTTGAAAACGCCACCCGAAGCACTGAGATTCAGCCAAACCGGACGATGGTCTGAACCTCTCTTTTCTAGAAAGGTTTGATTTGAGGCTGGGAACATACTGGACCTGGCTATATTCCCAAAACTTCTGTCTAAACAACATTGTGAATCTATCACCTTTACTACTTAACTCCTTCATCTTGCACACGCTAAGCATCTCTGAAAAAGGTTGGAAAGAAAGGTCAACCCTCCTAGGCCCTCTGGTCTTCTCAGAGTTGTTCAAGATCTCGTTGAAGTCCCCTATTAAACACCACGCTTCTTTCCTGTTTGGCCCAATTCTGATCAGCCTCTCACATACTCTACTGCACCCATCATGCGCTGGTTCTCCATATATACACGACAAAAAAAAATTCCATTCACCAAATTGCACCAGACAATCTAAAAGGTTTTTATCCACATATTTTACATCCACCTTAACAATTTTCTTACAAAACAAAGCAAGCCCTCCACTCAACCCACACGGTTCAACTGTAATCACTTTATCATTCCCCAACCAGACTTGTAAATCAACCAAAACATAGCGACAATTTTTTGTTTCCATCAAGAACAAGATCTCTAGAAATTGGTTTTTACGCATCTCCCGGAGACGTTGAATTGTCATGTCTTAAGGCCGCCCCAATCCCTGACAATTCCAACTCATAATGCTCATTGAGAATCGGGCAGTCCCTCATTTGGGACTACCTTTGGGCTTTTTGCCTTGCTGGTTGACCGACCTACTTCCTCTTGACCCGAACTCTTTCTCTTCTTGCTTCCCACTTCTTGTTTCCCTTCTCTCCTTTCAACCTCTCCTTCATTGCTGATAGGCACAACAACCAGAGATCTTGGCTTTCTGATGTGTTTTGGCAGTCTTTTTCGAGCTGAAGGCCTTTCTTGACAGTCCCGGAAGAACCAGGCCCGAAGGACCCTGTCTTGAAAACCGTTGGATAGTTAGAGAAGGGCGCCATATGACTTGTTGCACTACTCTCATCAGATCCTAGACTTCCAGCATAAGGTGCACTTATCGCTTGTCTTGAATTGAAAGCTTTAAAAGCTCCTGCCATAAGCTTGTCGGGATTGGCATTTAGATCAACAGTATGCCTCCCCGCTTATGTTTCTCCATAGTCAAACACCAAACATTTGCCTTTGTTTAGGTCATGGGTAATGACTGAAACCGGCTCCAAGCTTAGAATGGTATGTTGAGCAACTGGGTCTAATTCTGATTCTCTAACCGTCTTTTTAACACGATCCACGTTTACCATTCGATCTTCTCCTTCAGCTATTAAGTACCTTTGCATCTCGTCTAGTACTTATTTAAAAATATTTGGTCTTCCTGTCAGTGGATTAATCCCCACCTGAGACTCCTCTAGCACTCCGAAAAGCGGATCTTCTTTGTCTAATATTGGAGATAACTTGTTCAACTCAGCTTGTCTCTTACCTCTTCTCAAGGCTGCTTCCTCTTGTCTCTTTCTCACAGTTAGAGGACAGATTTCCTTCTCATGGTTTAAGCGTTTACAGGTGAAGCAACGTTTATGGACTTTCTCATAGTGGTAAAGAATATGAGTTGATTTCTCGACTTTGTAAGGTCTCAAAGGGTGAGCAACATTGAAAAGAATCTGAACCCTCATAGTCTTGAGTTATAGGTTTTGTTGGGTCAAAGGCAACAGTTTTGACCTTCCCAACCAAATCACCTAGAGCCGTTAAAACTTCCGTCGTGTAGTAGTTAACTGCGATATGACTCATCGGGATCCATATAAGAACACACTGCAAGTAATTATCCGGAGGATTTTCCACCCATCTTTCCAAAACCAAACCCCAATCGTTGTAGGTTTGAAAACCCCAATCTCTCTTTTGACTGAGCAACTCCTCTAACTTTTCTTTCCTTTTGTCATTTTCTTGGCATGGTTATGATGAGACCCGACATCCTCTGGTCCTCTGGATTCAAAGCTCTTCCCATTATACTGAGGGCGTTTTCTTCCGCTAAGCTAAACCCTAGTAAATCCGGCATGGTAAACGGTGTATCTTCTTCCTCCTCTAGAGATAAAAGCCATCAGAACTCTATCATAGCTACAGACATACCCCTTGATTTTCTGGAAACTTTACCTCTCTCACCAATCCAGTATTCAAGACAGAAGAACAAATTGGGAGAAACACTAAAATTTTCTTGGGTAAAGACCACAATATAGTAATAAAGAAAGAACGTGCCCAGAGATTTTTTTGGTAATGTGTTACAACCACACACTCAAACGTGAAAAGTCATCTAAACAGACACCCCAAGAAACTTGACTTGAACCCACTAGGAGTTACTTGAGGGCATTTTCTCGCTCTTCTCTCTATCTCGTGACTTCATTCTACATACCTTCTTTTCACAATTTATAGACAAAGATTAACAAAAACAAAAATATTAGAATTATATATCTCTTGCATATATGATACGAAATACCTATTAGTGTAGTCTTCAAATAAATAGACGAATGACACTAAAATCTGAAAAATAGAGGGCAGAGAATGAGTGGAATTTTTTTTGTAACGATTCAAAACATTGAACATCCTTTATAAAATTCTAACGTAAAAACAATCATGTTGAGTAAAAGAGATCCTTCTCAAATCAAAAGTACAATTTAACCAAAAAGAAACAAGGATTGCATTTCCCTTTCAAGGAAGATCTGATCCAGCAGCTGGACCAGAACCAGCACCATACCCACCAGCTCCACGGCCAAACCCAGGCCTAGATCCAGCTCCAGGTCCCTGTCAAAACCAAACAAATATAAAAGATGAATGAAGACAATATTATATTTCTATCAAACCATAAAGCTCCGAGAGAAATGAAATGAACAAAGTCTCAGTGACAGATAATCAATACATATCTGAACTAGATAAAAAATTAGACGAAGAGACTAATGTGTAGTTTGACCACGAATTTCACAAAATGATTTTGAGAGACTTAGTTGCAGAGTATGACAGAACCCAAGAACAGTAAAGAGTAGAGAAACAATGGCTTGGGATATTTCTGAGTTAGCAAACTCTACTGATGCATAACCACTAAGAGAGTTCTCAAAATGATCTAAAGCAATAAATAAGCATTCAAAGCGAAGAAGATAAGGTACCCTGAAGGAAGGCTGGTAATCAGCAGGAGCACCACTCTTGTCACCAAACTCTCCACCAGATCTAGGTCCTCCACGGTATCCATCTCTGTCACCACCAAACCTCCTCTCTCCATCAGAACGAGGTGGGCCCCTGTTGAAAAAAACAAACCAAATCCGTCACACATAACTTTGGACAAGTAAAGAAACATACTTGTCTAAAGCAGATACTAATAAACTGTATTCAAACACATTGGTCTGAAAGATTAAAAGTGAATTCTATACCGGGGACGGTCACCCATGGGACGACCAAGAGGCTTCTGCTGCTTCTTCAAAGTGGCAGGAACAATCTCAGAAGGGAGATTGAGGTAAGTCCTCAGAAAGTCAATGCCTTCGTTAGTGAGGAACCAGTAGTAATGCATCCACGCAAACGTCTCGCGCACGTACTCCTTAGACTTGAAGCTCTGCATCATTTTGATGACTTGCAGATTCGGAACTCCTTCGATCAAAGGATGCTGCGCTAAATTGAAATCCTTTTTCGCAAACAGAACTCCCTCTGCACAGCGAACCAATCAATCAATCAATAAAGCTATTCTTCGTCAATGCATTCACAAAGGAATGAAGCGTACCTTGGAAGAGGTACTTGGAAATTGCGCGGCGATTCTCCTCTGACATAATCTGCAACAAGTAGGAGCACAAATTCATTGATTGGTTTTCGAAATGAGTTATCCATTAACGTCACCGGTGAATCGGGAAAGAGAGCTACCATGATTGCGATGAGATTGATTGAGGAGACGACAGCGAAGGTGACTGCGTGCTGTGTTAGTGACGGCGCTTGTTCTCCTTTCGCGTAACCCTAAATTTTTTTAAAGCTGCCGTTTTTATAACATGTTTGTTCTCTAGGGTTTATGTGTCGGACCTATTGGGGTTTGTAATTAGGCCCAATATATGTTAAAGAACCTGTAATGGGCTATATTAGACCCAATCTAACAACTTTTTCCCCAAACTTACCTGTTACTTTACATTTGTGGATGACCAGCTTAAAAGTTATTCAAAGATCAGCAATACTATTGTGTTAATGTATCATATCATACATATAATACTCCATCAATCATTTTGTAAGTTTATTTGTAGTATTAAAACAGTCAAATATAACTTGGTGGAAATATATATATATATAGTTGTAATATTGTCGACTTATAAAGATGTTGATCAAAAACTTATTGGTTTGATTGCACTAAGCAAATAAATACATTCAACATATCATCGATTTAATTTTATTTTTTGTGACATATATTAAATCAAGGCTTTGGACATATATATGATTGTTATGTTTATAAAACATTTTTGTGATGCATTATGATCTAGTTGTATGCTCCTAACCTCAGAACTTCAAATTAAAAGGATCAAATTTCTGAAACCATATATGAGGTATCATTTTTTAAAACCGTATATTTGAAATTTATTTCTTTAAAACTTATATTTTAGGTTTCATACATTCATCATAATTACTATCAAACTGAACTTCAAAGATCTTATCATATATTCAAAAATATAAGTCGCTAATTACTCTATAAAGTTGAACTTAAAAATTATTAAAGAATATTACATTTAAATCGGCACTGAAAAAGAAGGTGAAACTATTTTTAAATTTATTTAAAAGTGACTTATCAACCTCTTTCCACTGATATTTTTCTATATATATATAAGAAAACATGTAAAGATTTAGAAATTAACATAAAACGGAGTTTAAATAATAACCTTCCATGTATTGATTTTTCTGGATAGTAGTAAATATGATAAACGACATAATAAATGGTATCTAACCATCATGTTCGTCATCTAAATTTCTAGCAGCGAGACAAAAAATCTCGACCCAAGTTCCTTCTAGAAGAGATGCGTACCGACGCGGAAATTTGTTCTTCACTCTTACTTGAATTTTGAACGCACGGGTAATTTTTCCTTTCCAAATTTCATACAAATGTGTAAGATATTTGTAATTTCATGTTTGTATATATTATTCAACTTTCACTACATATTTGGGAGAGCATATGGAATTCCAAGTTATAGATCATTTTCATGTTTTTCACATTGTGACAATGAGAAGGTTATTTTCTATATGATTTTTTGTTAGTTAATTGATTATTTGTTAATATTAGATCATTTAAATTATTTACGACCATGTTGATTGAAGATTTACAATTTATTCATTTGGTGATATCAGATTTCTATATTCATGTAAAAGTCAAAATAATTTTTTTAAATGTGATTAGAATATTTAAATATTATTGTATTGATTAACAAAATATATTTTAAAATTTCTTAGGAATATTTACTATATAGTTTAGAATGCTCCAAATATATTGTTGTCATCACTTGATAAGATTTGGTAAGATAATGATGCATATCGATGATAGAATTGGATAACACGAAATCACAATTAAATATGGAACTAATTTAGGTTAATATGGAAATATAGATATTCTTCAATCATGTCACAAAAATAAGCCAAACTATTTACAAAATTATCATCATTACAAGCATCCATATAGTAATCAACTTCTTTAATGCTATTTGTATAAAATATTCATTTAATTGTAAACCACAAAAAAATATTTCAGAAAAATATATAAATATAATACTTTATAATGATTATATTTTTTAATCAATTGTAAGAAAAGAAGAATCAAATCTTCTATAAATTACAGCTTCCAACAACTACTCACATCTATACTATAATTGTATCATAACCCTAAAATGTCCAATCATTATTTAAAAGTTGATCTATGAACCAAGTTTTCTAACTACGATTTCTAATATCACACATAATCTTTAAACTAACATCACCGTAATCCTAAACACATATCTTTACTCGAAAAAAAACACTAAGACAAAGTTAGAATTCACAAAGCAAGCCAAAAGAATCAAACATCAACGACAAAAAAAAGAATTAAGTGATATATGCAAACAAAGAAGGAATTAAATTAAAACAACATAAGTTTAGGTTAATATCCAACACAATTAAAGTAAAATCTGTTGTAGACAGCCAAAAAATAAGTTCCAAACATGTAGCCAACAAAAAAAACAAATAGATCACCAAGTTTAGAGATTTAGCAAGCTGAGCGGTTACTCATACATATTTGGCTCACCCAAATTGAACCGATCGATGGCACAAACCTTCACATCATCTTCTTCGCTTGTGCAAGCCTAAGATCCGCTTCAAGCTTTTCTTTCTCAAAATACAGAGCAGACAACTCGATAAGGTCGTCATGTAACTCTAGTTTGGCTTGAATATTGTTAACTTCGATCTCCTTGTCATGCTTGGCAACCATGGCATTCGTTTGCTCCTTACACATAGGGAGAATCGCTCTATAACGCGCTGTAGTTTCCTTGGTTCTAAACTTGAAAGCCTTTTCCAATGAACCATAATCACTTTCCATAGGACGTTTGAGTTTCAAGTCTCTGTTCTCTGCTATCTACACTTGTTTTTTGCATGTTCATAATAAATCTTTGTTTTAAATAGGAAGAAATGATGTATACACTACACGAAACAATACTAGCATCATAGTTAATGTTTACATATAAGACAATGATTTGATAACAATAAATAAGTCTCTATTAGTTAAATCATCTAAAATCTTACAAATTTATTTGACTAATGTTCTACAAAATATAAGCATGAAAACTAAGCTTCCTTCGAAATAAATATCTACCCGTAAGAAAGTGATCTACTTGTATTGTTCAACAAAATACAAGATATAAACTTACACAACCGGGATTTGGAGAGACCAAAATTAAGAACAAGATAGATAATAGGATTCTAAGAAAAAATATCAATGAAGAGTCTTATATACAAAATATTTTTCTAGACTTATGTTGTTTGGGTTGAACAACAGATATTCTTAATACTCGTATATTTTATTTTGGTCTTACTATATTAGTATATTCGTATGAGAAAGCCCAACGATGATATGTTGTGCGTTCTGATTCCTTCAATATTTTTTAAAAAACTAAGAAAGGTCCATATATATATTTATCCGTTAAGACAACATTAATGTATTTCTTATTATATATATATATATATATGTGTGTGTGTGTGTGTGCGGCTGAATACTATTATATATATATATATATATATGTGTGTGTGTGTATATGCTGAATACTTTTATCCCGGTCTATATGTTTAGAAAGTTATCTTAAAATTAATTAATATGTAATTAAAAATAAGATTAAAGTGTGAGCAATATATTTTCAAGTAAGTATGTTTAACATATTAATATTCTAGTAATTTAGATCTATATTATTAAAATAGTAAATCTTTTTAAGTATCCTTGAAATGCTTTACTAGTCACAACATTTCCATAAGAATTTATTAATTATCTTAAAATGGTTAACTAAATAGTATGTAACAATTTTAAATGAAACAAAATTTGTTTCTAATAAGCGATAAATAAAATATAATGAAAAATAACCAATATAACACATCTTATTAATAGTTTTGTTATAATTTAAAGAGTAATATTTAAAATTTCAATAAACAACTAAAAGAAAATAATGCTTTAATAGAAAAATTCCATTGAGAGAAAATCTCAATCAGTCTATAATATCTCTATCTTTGTCAAAAGTACATCTTAAAATGATTTACGATTGTTATTTGTAGCACTAAAAAAAGAAAATAAGGTAAGGAGGTACATAAGAAGGTTTCTTACAAATAAATTCAAGCAAATTACAAAATTGAGAAAATATCGTCAATTCTTTCTTAGAAGTTACTTTAGATATGGGAACATATCGTTGTGAATGGGAAAACACATGTCTTGGTAGAAACAAATCAACATCTGTAAGTGATTGACCTTGACTTTTATTAATTGTTATAGGGAATGCCACAACTATTGAGAGTTGT
Organism: Moricandia arvensis; assembly: GCA_905132765.1. Lineage (NCBI taxonomy): Eukaryota > Viridiplantae > Streptophyta > Magnoliopsida > Brassicales > Brassicaceae > Moricandia > Moricandia arvensis. Next base: position 11,313 of record CAJHQP010000977.1, read on the forward strand.
CGCCTCCTCATTTTGAATGGTAATTTTTTATCATAAGGTGTTATTGAGAGTCTAGGAAAGAGCAGAATTTTCCCAACCTTCTCCCTTGTAATAACTTAGGCTTTTATTATGAAATCATACATTTTTGTAATCTGAAGTCTAGTTATGTTCATCAGTCCCCCCGTAGGAACAATGTTCAGAAGCAACATGACAGGACACCCTATCTTCAATGACAGATTATGGTTATTTAAACCCGACACCTTGTTATTATGGTTAGGTAAACCTGACACCAATCTACAATTTAAATCGTCTAAGCTATCGATATACATCATCTCTTGATATTTTAAAATCATACTTCTTATGTGGTTTATACGGTGTTTATATATAAGCTTTCTTTGATACTGTGATATATAATTTAGGTTAAGAGTAATACATCGTGTATTAGTTCAGTTATTCGTTAGATACAACACTATCAGTTACGTATATTCTCTTTTGATATAATTACTTCAAAATTTCATTTCTATCAATCTCTATTTCTATATATAAAAATATAATATAATATATCATTTCTGCAATTAAATGAATATATATAGTTTGAAGACTATATTTTGTGACATTTGAAAATGTTTAGATTTCAAATTTACATCCGTTAAATTGCAAAATCATATAATCAACAAACCAAATTTTTTTAATTATTATGTTAGTCTATACTTTACAGGGTTTAACATGGACACTCACTTCCACAAATAATATGAGTAAAACACAACTCTTAAATCTATGTTGGATCGAATTCGAATTTAGCACATTGTCCTCTGTCCGTGATAGTCAATTTTCCTAAACATTGCCAACAATGAAAATCTTTTAAACCATATATTGAACATTGCCAGCAACTACCGATATGATGCAGCGCATCATGGATAATCTAACACGACAAGAGGAAACTAACAGGGTTACCAACGAATGCCTGGCCACACTCGCCACCGTCTTCACTACGTTGGACGGTGAGACCGGCGCGGCAGAAACAGCAAGACAGAGGCTCTTCGCCACGACGAACCCTACACCAGACGTCGCCGGCCAACCGCTTAATGCAGCAAACCGCGTTATTAACACGGTTGACCAACCGAACGATGGTGCCGCCTCGGCGACCGACCGAAAAATCGCCGAGCTACGCCTTTCGTTGCAAGATATCCACTCCAAGATATATCATGTCATAACCTCTGCGCCAGAGATCGAATGCGTCCTCGCCTCCACGCTTAAGAACCCCTTCACTAAGCGTCACATACGTTAAGGTCCAACCGATTGATAAGCTCTACATCCCGTCTTACTCTGGTGATACGGATCCAACAGACCACATGACGGCGTTCAATATCGCCATGGGGAGAACCCACTTCTCCAATGAAGAAAGGGACACCGACCTTTGCCAGCTTTTCGTCAAAAGCCTATCTGGCCCAGCCCTAACTTGGTTCTCCCGGTTGTCCGAAGACTCTATCGACATTTTCCATGATCTATCCGCGCAGTTCTTGAAACACTATATCATGTTCACACGTCAAGGTGCATCCTCGGCAGACCTCTGGAAAATGTCCCAACCAGCCAGCAAAAGTCTCCAGGATTTTATGAAATGGTTCAAGCAGGTGGTTTCAAAAGTTCACGTGCCGGACTATACAACGGTGGAAGCCCTACGAAACTCTTTGTGGATACTTTCCAAGTTTTGAGAAGACCTCTACTCCAATTCCATTGCCTCATTCCAGGACGCCTTGCATCGTTCGAAAAACTTCATCCTGATGGAAGAAGATAAACGCGCGTTCATCAAGAGACAACACGAGCTCAAACAAGTCGTCCTGAAGACAACCAAAACCCATCACGAGCCCAGAAAGCACGCACCCTACATCAAGCTAGGCAAAAATAAGGGACTTGTTAATGCCATCCCCGACGACGAACAGCCAGATACGTCTATGGCCATCCGTGGGCCAGGTTGGAACAAATGGACTCTCGATGCTGAAGGGGAAAAGCAGTTGGCGTGATCGAATCCCCAAACAGGTAGTACGGTGCAAACAAATGGTGCGATTATGATAAAACGAAAGGGCATGACACCAAGGAATGCAGGTAACTCCAAGAAGCCCTCCTCAAGGCTTTCGTAAATGGAAATGAAAACCCTGAACCCCCGCGACAAAAACCTCCAAAATTCAATAAGAGCTGGAGCAAGAGCAAAGACATGAAGAAAAAAGGACAAGATGATCAACCAGACGGTTCCCCCTACAAGGACGAGACCACCTTATCTCAGCACAACGATGATTCTGCCTTCGAACCAAAATCTCGCTGCAAGATTTTCACTATCCGACCGACCCCCAATTCCTCCCCAACGGACGATGGTCAAGGAAAAACGAGTCAACGCGATTCGCTCGACAAAGATAAGACTCAAGCTTTGTCGTTTTCTGCTGACCAACTGCAGGGGAACGACCTATGCGATTTACTGAAGCGGGAAATCACGCAACCGACCGACCGTCCCGCATCCAACGATCTACGACTGATGATCGATGGATCTAAACTACGGAAGCTGAATGCGGCGGATGCCCGTCACAGACTCAAGGCCAATAAACATGACCTTCAATCAGTAATCAACTCCAATACCGTTGATCTCTAGGAGAGACTCAGTCGATCGGCGACGAAACAACCCGGGACCACATCCTCCCTCGATTCTACAACGGTTCATGACCTACAAATACTGCTTAACAATGCCAAAATGAAATGGTCAGCAGACTCGAGCCGACTAAACGTAATCATTGGGGGATCGCCACCTTGCAATGATTTCGCCGATCTGTCAAGGAATTCTACCGCAAGGTAGTAACCGAAAAAATGGCCCACCTTCTCGGAGAATGATCCATAGATCACCTTTCCATAGAAAACGCTGCTAGGGTGCATATGCCTCATAATGATTCCCTTCTGGTCGAGCTCGGCGTCAGGGATTGCAAAGTAACAAAAGTCCTAATCGACACCGGTAGTTCCGTCGACATCATTTTCAAAGATACTCTAGATAAGATGGGGGTCGATCTCAGTGCAATAAAAACTTCGGCCCGATCGTTAAAGGGATTCAATGGGTCGTCTGAAATGATGCTAGGCACAATCCGACTATGAGTACATGCACAAAGCGTGAATAAGAATGTTAATTTCTCCATCATCTATGTAAAAGCCCCGTACAATGCAATCCTCAAGACGCTGTTGATGCATGCGATGAAAGTAATCCCATCAACCTAGCATCAATGTGTCAAATTCCCAAGTGCAGACGTGCAAATCGTCACCCTCCGAGGCGATAAGGATGCGGCTCGTGACCTACTTATTGCTAAAGTTAAGCTCCGACAAGATTCCCCCACATCAACACCATAGTCAAGCCAATCAAGAAGGTCTTTCAGCTGAAGAGGAATGCTCGAAGTTTCCATCGACGAGAATGACCCGGACAAAATCGTAAGGATATGCGCGTACTTGACCGACGAAATGAAGGATAAGATTTTTTATTTTCTGAAGGGAAATGCCTCAACCTTTGCTTGGTCGACTTTGGATATTAAAGAATAAGCTCTTCCATTACGACTCCCGAGCTCAATGTCAACCCAACTTTCAAGCGGGTTCGACAAAAGAGACGCAAGTTAGGCCCCGAACGGTTGAAAGCAGTGAATGACGAGGTTGATCGATTACTCGGTGCGGGATTCATCACTGAAGTTAAATACCCAGATTGGTTAGGCAATCTGGTGGCAGTTAGGAAGAAGAACAAAAAATGGCGCGTCGGCGTCGATTCATTGATCTAAAGAAAGTATGTCCAAAGGATAGCTTCCCCCTTCCCCATATCGATCGCCTAGTCGAGTAGACAGCGGGGAACGAGCTATTTACATTCATGGATGCATTTTCCGGGGACAACCAGATATCAATACACCCCCATGACCTCGAAAAAACAATGTTCATCACGAACAAAGGAACATCTTGCTATCGAGTCATTCCGTTTGGCTTAAAAATGTAGGTGCCACCTACCAACGACTTGTCAACCAGATGTTCGTGATCAATTGGAAAATACCATGGAAGTCTATATCAACGATATGTTGGTCAAATCCCTCATAGTGGCCAACCATCTGGACCACTTGACAAATTGCTTCCGAACCCTAAACAAGTACGGCATGAAACTTAACCCGACCAAGTTTGGAGTCATTTCTGGAGAATTCCTCGGCTACATTGTAACCAATGAGGAATCGAGGCGAATCCGAAGAAGATTTCCATGATCATAGACCTCCCTAGTCCCAAGAATAGACGTGACGTACAACGATTGACTGGTTAGGTGGAAGTACTCAATCGGTTCATCTCTCACTCTACAGATAAATGTCTTCCTTTCTATAACTTGTTGTGCGGCAATAAGAAATTTTTATGGAACAAAAAGTGTGAAAAAGCGTTCCACCAACATAAGACTTATCTAACAATGCCGCTGGTACTGGCTAAACCCGATTAAGGCGATACGCTCTATCTTTACATTACAGTCTCTCCCACGACCGGCAGTAAGGTTCTAATCAAAGAGGATCGCTGCGAACAAAGACCAATATTTTATACCAGCAAACGGATGACCGATGCGGAAACACAATACTCCACGCTAGAGAAAATGGCCCTCGCCGTCGTCACCTTGGCAATAAAACTCAGGCCTTACTTCTAATCTCATTCAATAATCATACTCACCAATCAGCACTTACGAACGATCATGCAAAACACCAATGAGATCTCATCCCATCGCACGAGTACAAGTTTATGCACGTCGATGGATCATCTTCAACCACAGTGTCCAGAATTGGCGTTCAACTACAATCGCCAACAGACGAACTACTCTGCCAATCGTTCAAGTTAGGATTCAAGGCGTCCAGCAACGAGGCCGAATAAGAATCCCTCATTGTTGGATCGCGACTCGCCAAAGCCGTCGAGGCAAAACGTATCCACGCATACGACTCTCAGTTAGTCGCTAATCAGTTCAGCGGTGACTACGATGCCAAGAACGAACGAATGGACGCGTATCTCCGAGTAGTCCAAGACCTCGCCAAAGAATTCAATTATTTCGATCTAACAAAATCATGCACGGGGAGAATGTTTGTGCAGATTCTTTGGTAGCGCTCGAGAGTAGACCTAAGGATCAAATCAGCCAAAAAATTCCTATCCAGCACATTGAAAAATCAAGTATATCACAACCCCGCAATGAAGACCTCATCGTCATGCTGATCGCGGAGAACGATGAAATGGAGATCAATTCGCCGGACTCCTCCCTTGACGAGCAATTCCCCAATTGGAGGTCCCCTTTTATCAAATACTAACGAAAGCTTCACTGCCAACATACAAATGGGAAAGTCGTCGACTGAAAGCAAAAAAACACCAAATACATCGTCCTCGGCGACAAACTCTATCGCCGAACAACAAATAACATACTCCTGACTTGTATCCACGGAGATGAAACGCGCCTTGTCATGACTGAAACCCACGAATGAGCCGCAGGAAATCATTCAGGCAGTCGGTCTTAGTCCTCAAAATCAAAGGTTTAGGCCACTTATGGCCGATCATGGTCTTCGACTGCGAAGAGTACGCCCAAAAATGTGATAAATGCCAGCGTCATGCACCTAATATACAATCTCCGACCAATCTACGGAGGGCTACTACAACCCCCTATCAGTTCATGCGCTGGGCAATGGACATAGTCGGACCGTTGCCGAACTCCAGACAAGCGGCAATTCTTCTTTGTTATGACGAATTACTTCACCAAATTGGTGGAGGCGAAAGCATTGTCCATGTGACAGACAAAGAAGTACAAACCTTCGCCTAGAAGAATATTATATGTCGACATGGCCTCCCCTACGAAATCGTCACTGACAACGGCTCTCAGTTTATTTCTAACAAATTTTGAGGTTACTTTGAAAAATGGGCTATCGGCCTTCACACGTCAGCACCTCACTACCTGCAAGGTAATGGCCATGCCAAAGCTACGAACAAAATGATAATCGATGAGATTAAGAAACGTCTCGATCTCAAAAAGGGACATTGGGCGGACGAACTCGACGGCGTCCTCTGGTTCCACCGAACGACGCCGCGAAGTGACACGCGCCAAACCTCATTTTCATTAATGTATGGAATCGAGGTGATGGATCCAGTAGAAAAAAATAGCTAGTTTACGACGGACGAAGATGCCCCATAACACCGAGCTAAAAAAGGAAATGATGCTAGACGCCCTCGATGCGATCGAGGAACGAGGCGACCATGCTCTCCTTCGGATCCAGAATTATCAGCATCTCGCAGAAGCTTACTACAATAGGAAGGTTCGGGCGAGACCATTAAAGTTCAACGACCTCGTCCTCGGCAAAGTTTTGAAGAACAGAAAAGAATGGGGAGCATGCAAACTGGGGCGAACTGGGAAGGCCCATACATGATAGTCGCAATCGTAAAACCCGACGTCTAATGATTAAAGACTTCTTCTGGCGGTTCCATACCGCGTTCATGGAACACCTAAAACCTACAAAATACTGCAATAAGCTAAAACAAAAAAAACGAGCGAATGATCTAACCATCACTTTTGCCGGTTGTCGGACGAATGACAGCATGTCACTTTTGTTCGACCTTAAGAGATGACAACATGTCACTTTTGTTCGTGTATTGAGTGAGTCGTTTCACATCACTTTCGCCTCGTCACAAAGAGCGAATGACCAAACATCGCTCGGTCGAACGGAAATATGTGTGGCTTGATCCCCTCCCGCGGGTACGTAGGCAACCCTTCAATGGGTCCAGCTGCAACTTCAAGAAACAAAACAAACTGAACGAATGACAACACGTCTTTCGTCCTCCTTGACCCCATAATCCAAAACAAAACTGTGAAAATCCAGGTCGGATAAATGACAATGCCTCACTTCCGTCCTCTTGACCTCTCGGTCCGAAACCAAAATGTAAAAATCAGGCCGGACGAATGATAACACATCACTTTCATCCTCCCAGAAGACGATGATCAAGTACACTTGTTTGGTTCTTCCGAGGAGCAAGCGTATGGCGTCAATGGTCGGGTTTTGGCAATCGGCACTCGCACAAATGATCTTGACAAGTGACGATCCCCATTAGTTTGGCCAAATCAATCGGGCCGTATAATCCATGTTCTATCTGAAGGTCAATCGTGCGAATATACACAAAGAGAGTTGGAATGGAGAGATCGAATTTTATGAAGAAGGAAACAACCAGAAATGAAGCCGAGCAGATGATAACATCATCATTAAAATCATGGGGCCGAATGGATAACATTACACACATCGCAGATTCTAGGGGTACAATAACAAACATAACGTATTAGAAGGACTTGTTTTTAAAAGTACAACAAAAGAGATAAAGAAGGGAGAAACAACATGGAAACGGCTCAATCTTGTCTGGGGGAACTTCTTTCGAGAGCTGGTTCCAGCCGACTTTTCTCTGCAGACTGATCTTTGAGGGTCGGTCTAGTCGGAACTTCGACGCGAACTGTCGGGATCTGAGCAGCAAGGGAGGAACCCGGAGGATTGGCTAAAGAATCCCCCCTTGTCTTCAGAAACTTGGGCGATTGGCCGATTGCCATCTTCAATATCTCGAGCAACGAGGATCCGGTCTTCTCGAGGACCTGGAGAACGTAAGACTATCACGGTTGACGGGTCAATCGCCTCTAGATTAGACTCGAACTGATCAAAGCCGTACAACGGATTGAGGCGAAGAGGAGAGAGAGGGAGAGATCTCGCTCGGTAATCTCCTCCACTTAGGTGTCTTCAGCCTCCTTTTTAAGCTTGGCCTCGTTGGAGATTCAGCCGCTTTGGGATGGTAAGGACCAACTTTTCCAACAAATCCATAGACCCCAACGTCCCCAAAACCTGGTTGTGAAGGAAAATTTTCCCCTCCTGCTTATCCCGGCCGACCAAGTACTTCTTGAACTTCATAAACCGATTGTGGCATTTGTATAGCGTACCGGCCTTGACCCGCCTCCGCTCTAGCAGAACTTTGTGGCTCTGTGATCTCTTCAGACGATCCAAATCCCTCTTCATATTCTCGGCTTCTTCGATCCTCTCCTTCTCCCGTCTCTCGGTTGGCCTCCCTCTCTTCCTCAAGGTCGATGATTCTTTTCTTGTGGATAGCTTGTGCTCCCTGTTCAGACGATTCCTCTCTGCGACGATCTTGTTCGCTTTCTCAAGGACATCCTTCTTAATCGCCTCAAACTAAATATCCTTTGCTTCAATAGCTGCTTCAGCCTTGCTGTGATCGATCTCCGCCTTTCGCAATGCCATCTCATACTCCAAGATCAGGAGGTTCAAACGAGCAGTAGCCTGACGAGCAAGGAAACAGTGGTAAGATAAAATAATAGATAGTAAAACAAGGAGAAGAAGAAGCGGCTTACTATCACGTCTGCACGAGCCATCTCAGCATACTTGTCTAGAAATGCCAGCTCTGAGACCTCCGACATCACCCGGACACCCCCCCTATTTGGCGAATGAGATCGCCGCAAGCCTCGTAGTCATTAACGAGCGGCACATTCTTGTTGTACAGGAATTCCACTCGTTTGGATTTTTCTATTGGAGGCTTCTTGGATTGAGGGTTTGAACCTCTCCAAAGTGCACGATGGGCGGTCACGACCTTGTGAGGGGGGGGGTAGGAGAAGGGGGAGCAGAGACGCTGACATCGTCTTTGGTATTCAGAGCCGACGACGAGTTGTGAGTAGACCGGTCAGTCGATCCTTTCTTTTTCTTCTTCCTAGTCGTCTCCTCGTGCTTCTCAGCCAACGACCTCTATCGCTTGGTCCCCAAAGCCCTACCCGATTCTTTGAGAAGCTCTTTGGGAGTCTTCCTCTGGACTCCCGCGCGATCGTCGTTCTCTTTGCTCCCTGAACGATCGACATCCAATTGATATTCTCCCTCGGCATGAGGAAAGACCTTTGCTTTTTTGGAAGACTTCACCTTCTTCTTTTTATTTCTCTTCCCAGAAAGAACGTCGGCCAATTGATCGACCATTGCCGCTTCCACGGGCACAATAGCCTCACCAGACGGAGTTGTGTCTCAATCTGTCTGAAATTCTTGCTGATCGATCTGCCCGTCCTCTACCGATCTTGATCCCTCATCGAATCAAAGCTTTCGGCACCCAGTTGAGCGCCGAGAATCTCACTGTAGCTTGGGTACCCCTTTGGAAATTTTCCCATTAGCGGAAGCTTCAATCTTTTTCCTTTGGTATCCATGCAAGGAAGTCTCGACGACCAATCGACTGAAACCAAAAACAAAAAAGACCATACAAATTTTTTACGATCGATCGGCCAGCGTATACGAACGATCAACCCAACTACGTCAAAGTAAACATGAAACTACCTCTAGCGATTCTCTTTCGCTGAAGACATATTCTCTTCTGGTTGAAATCACTCCACTTCTGCTGACTAAGCTCGGCTATCTTCGGAATGTGCTCCCAAAAAGACTCTTGGTAGCAGATGGTATTAGGGTGTGTAACTGCAAAACAAAAAGAAAAATAAATCATCTATGGAGTCGATAAAAACTGTCTCTCGTCATCGGCTAGCTACCGATGCAAGGGATCCAAAAAAGCGGAAATTATCGCCCGGAGGTTAATCAAAGGCAGCCTCGTCAGCTCTGATGTAAAAGTAATGGTGTTGCCAATGCTTGGTCTTTGACGGATTCCTGATAAGAATATGAAGCCCCATCACATATGTACCGCAAATAGGCCATTCGGCCTTGGCTGGGTATGTGTCATCTCTTCGAAGACGTGAACGGTCATCGATACATCTATCTCCGCAGCCATCACTATCAGAGGGCGATGGCAATTCTAATCGCCCCGTTCATCAACTGATTCATGGCGACACCTCGGCGAGCATAGTAGGCAGTCACGAGGCGTGGAATTGGGAACAAAGCTTGGAATCCCTCCCAAAGAAAGACTCGTAGACGCACTGATAGCCGATCGACGGCGTCCATGGTCGTTGATCCGGCCTCAGAATTATGAAAATTACCCCCTGTGCATCGCATTCCTTCATTAATGAGGAAACCCCCTTCAAAGTTGACCAGGTGGGAAGAACATCATCCCAATCTTGACCCTCTCTCACGGATGGACGGGCAAGCTCTCACGGCAGATCAAGGAGTTGTTCGATCTCCCCATTGCGATAGTAGTAAAATGGGATCAGCCGCCTGGTGGCGTCGTGCCCATCTAGGCCCCTTTTAACCTCCTAGCATTGCGTTCTTGTCGCTCGGGCCTTGTCCCAACAGTATTAGACACGGATCGGTGCGAATGATCTTCAGTATGACTCCCTATCGCAAGATCACTTCTGGCCCCGATAGCCTCTTCTTCATCCTCCTCGGAGCATCGCCCATCCCCATCTCCTCGAGGTGGAATCCCAGCATCGCGATTACAATCCAGATTAGGATAGGCCGCGTCGTCTAACGTCCTGCGATGAGCCCTAATTGCAGAACCGAGTAAATTTGGACCGGTCGATAGTTTCCGAGGAGGGCTCGGGTCGGTTCGGATGCCCTTCTCTTTCTCGGACGATGAATATTTCTTCCGGGGAGATGACAACGTTTGTCCGTTTGTCGTCGGACGGAGGAAAATTTTCGGATGACCCGAAAAGAGAAGCATCAGATTGGAGATTGGAGGCCATAGAGAAAAAGGAAAGGAAGACAGAGAGAGAGAGAGAGAGAGAGAGAGAGAGAGAGAGAGAGAGAGAAAGTACCTTTTTCAAGATTCAGGAGGAAGTGAAAATAATGAGGGGGGAGCCTTATTTATAGCAAAAAATGTTCAAGCCTCGAGGGGAATATAATCATTAGGCCTACTAAGACCTACAAAGCGCTTCGAATTCTGCGCAAATCGAGACCATCGATGGCTCCCTCGAAACAAACCAAACCAGTCAACTGGCTTATTTCGCTTGAATTTCCAACTGGAAATCAAATCGAATGCCCTCGGATGGACGACCGATCGACTGAGGCCATCCTCGTATTCCTCGCAATCAACAAGGAGGCGTTACGAGTCCTATGACCGGCCAACCCGATTGTTCTCAGAGCCTTCCCATTGCTAAATCTATCAAGCAATCAACATCACTTAATGAACCGGGGGCATATTGTTGGTGAGGAATTTACAATCCTCAACAAAACCCATCGTAACCAGATTCGGCCCACTAGCATGGATAGAGCCAATCGTGGAAGAAACGGCTCAGTGTCAGCGTCAGATAAGAAGATCATTCGAGCGGCTGAGCGAGCCACAAAGGACCGTCAATCGGTCGATTCCGGCTCATTGTGAAAGGCCCATCGAGATTCGGTCCCAGGCCCGGCCCTTTAAGGGCAAACGCTCTAGGGTGTATCGATGGATCTGGACAGTAGCCTATAAAAGGAAAGAGGATGAGAACGAGAAGGGGGACTGAAAAAACGGATTGACGGCAAGACCTAGGGTTTTCTGAAGAACGTCAGATCTAGTCCATTGATTGTTACCTCTGTTTTCGATTGTTGTACCTTGAGAATGTTTACACCGCATATTGAGTAAAAAAACGCCTTGGAAATAACCCACAAATCAAGTTTCGTTCCCTTCAATCAAACGAACGAAACTCGGATTTAACAATTAAGAAGAGATATTGATTCAGTATACATAAAATATGAATATATAAATGGTAAAAATGTACTCTGTTATGAATGGATATCGATCCATTATATAGGAAATTTTGAGAAGTTTAAATTTCCTTGAGAATAAACAACTAATAATTTAAGCATAATATTCAATGATATTTTTAATATATTAAAGGAATATTCGTGGTTTTTGGAAACAATATCAAAAAGAGAATATCAAGTGCAATAAATATATAAAAGACATACTATATCGTGTTTCATACGGTTCACATGAAACATAAACCATATCATACTCTAAAAATGCACACTAACGATATGGAGTACGAACCCCTAAACTCTAAACCCTAAACATAGGAAATTTATAATGCTGTATGTGTATAAACCAAAACTTCTACAAACATAAGCATCAATCCATAAATCATAGAACATGTAATTTTGAGTTTGGAATCACATATTATATAATTTTGTGTAACAAACAAATCGTATACTTGCTTAAACCACATAACATGAAGCATTTGTATATACTATAATGTTTAACATAATATAATTCGAAACCATATAATATATAATTTGGCAAAATAGTTGGGGACCAAACCGAATTAGAGTTTAAAAAACAGCGAGTTTTAATTAGAATATAGAAATACTCTAGGATAGCCCTAAAAGTTTTTTGTCAAAAAATTACATTCAAGGAGAAAAATAATCAAATTAGGTTTAATTAAAAGGTGTAAACATATACTTATACCCCTTAGGTTAACTAATATAGACTTATAATTTAGAGTTATGAGGTTGAGTTTTGTAGGTGAGGTTTAAAATTTTTTAAAAAAATTAAAATTAAAATTAATTAAAATAAAAATGGTTATTTTGGTCATTTTTTCTTGAGAGATATTTTTTGTGAAAAAAAAAACTTAAAAGGGTTATTTGAAAATAATTGTACATTAGGATAACTAGAGAATGTATTAATAGAAACCTAGACTAAAAAAACTGTAACTAAAATACGGTTTAGTGAAACTAATCCTGCAGTTGCATGTTAGCAAGGTTAGAGAGCTTAATGTCATGTCACATTTAAATTCGGCTGAGTCATAATAATGAGCTAACTAGCCAATGAAATTATAACGTTTTCATTTAAACGTGTTTTCAAATAATAGCATGATATTTTCTGATACACGATTTACCTATAGAAGGTCATCATATAAACCACTAGGGCTTAATAGTGGTTTCGTGGGGAAAGTTATATTTATTTAATCTAAAGTTTGATGTTTGATTATATTTTAGACATTTAAAGCGAGTTATTCTAGTATTATTAGTTTTAAGTTATTTTGATACAATAATATATACTCTCTCAGTTTCTTAAAAGTTTAGAGTTTTATTTTTGTTTCAGAAAATGTCATTTTGTATTTTGAATGAAGAATTTTTAATAAATGTTCATTTTTAATATGTTAGTGTATTCATTAGAGAAAGAAAAATATTTAGTGTGAATACAAGTAAAATAGTTTTTTACGTGACTTTTTACTATGTGTGAAAAACGTTCAATCAATATTTTTTTATGAAATAGAGAGAATATATTATCTAGCTGTTAATATGTGTTTTGATGTTATTACAAATGTTAGAGCAATTTTCTTTGCATCTTAGAAAGAAAATATCAATCAGAATTGTGAAGGTATATTAACTTTTTTCACATCGAGTTGGTATGCTTGAAAAGCAAATAAGCTTTAACTTTTTCATAAAAACATCTGTATTTTACATAAGAGTATTTTATAATCTTTTGATGCATGGCTGTTAGTCGGTCCCAGAGGTTAGATTTCCATGGTTGGGCGTTTAGAGAGAATGGTAAATATACAGTTAAATCAAGTTATAAAGTAGAATCAACATCCTCAGATAAGGCTCAATATGTGGTTACTTATGGACCGGATATTAATCCTCTATTAAGCTACACGTGGAAACTTAAGTGTTTTTCAAAGTTGAAACATTTTATTTGGCAAGCTATAAAGGGTACAATTCCGGTTGCAAAAAACTTGAAGGTAAAGGGTATTGATTGTGATACATGTTATAGTATATGTGGTACAGAGGAAGAATCTATTAATCATGTTTTTTTTAATGTCCTTTGGCTCTGCAAACATGGACTTTGTCGAAGATACCTTCTCTCCTGGATATTTTCCCATCGCCATCAATTTTTACTAACATGGATTATCTTTTTTGGGGACTACCAGATGATTATGATTTTAGTTCATTTCCTTTGATTTTGTGGTACATTTGGAAGAATAGGAACAATACGATTTACAAAAGTAGAAATGGTAACCCGCAAGAAATTCTTCGGATAACGGAAGTGGAGGGAGAGGTTTGGGTAGATGCCCAACTACCTGTCCTCGATCGGCAGTTGTCCACTTTTTGGTTATCTGATCGGCTTTCACTAGCACATTCAAGAGTTTGTTTTGTTGATGGTGCCTAGAGGGCACATGATAAGTTCTCAGGACAAGGATGGTTCTCTAGAATTAATGGTTCAGAAGGGAGGATAATGGAGGCCATGAATCTCCGAAGAAGCTCATCCGCTTTACATGCAGAATGTGAAGTTTTGATATGGGCTATGGAGTGCATGAAGACTCTTAATTTCTCAGATGTAGTGCTTGCAATAAACTATTCTCAATTGGTGAAGATGGTGTCATCACCCGAAGAATGGTCAGCTTTTACTACACATGGAGGAGTTCCAATGCAGTAAGAATTTCTTCCCTACTTTCAAAATCCAACATGTTTTGAGAGCTCTCAATTCAGTGGCGGACAAGCTCGCATGTGATGCTAGGTGCTGCCCTTCTGCTATGTTTTATGTTGATTCTATGCCTCCGGCTTGGCTGGCTGATATGGCAGAGCATATAAAGTAATATAGTTCTATTATTGTTGACAAAAAAATAATCTTTTGATATTTTGGGTCAACATAACCTTTTATTAATGTATTAATTATTATTTATTCGATATTATTTGATACAACAATTTAAATATATAGCTTATTTGTTATATAGGAAATAATATTTATCGAAAGTGCGAATATATATATATTATTCAATTTCATGCATTATTTATTTGAAATTTTAAGTCATGAACCTTAAATATATTCATGTATAATATATAAGCTTTTACATATAAAATTTGAATTTTTTTTTATATTAGCGGGTTTCATAATATCGTTCTTTTAAATTTATTTTGATACAATATCTTGAAATACATAGTTTAGCTGTTAATATACATTTTGCTGAAATTTTATAAACGTAAGACCATGTTTTGTGACATTTTTGAAAGACATTATTTATTAAAAATGTGGAATATATTAATTTATTTATTTCTCTCTACATTATTGATTCAGTGGTTTTAAAGAAAAATAAATTTGAAAAAAATATTCATGAATTATATCGTAATCTTTTATAAAATAATATTTTTGTACACTTTTGTATTAATGGGTTTTCTAATATTAATTATTAAAATTATTTTAATATGATAATTAAATATATTATTTAGCTAATATTATTTATTTTAATGGGATTTCATAAATGTAAAACCAATTGTTTTGGTGGAATTTGAAGGAAAAAAGTTTATAAATATAAATCTGCTCTATTAAAATAGAGTCCTAAATTTATCTACCATTGAAAATTATCTTTTAACTTTTGAACTGTTTCAAGTTTGTTAGTGTATTACATAATTTACAGACCTTATCAAGTTAGTTAGATATTTACCTTATTAAAACCGTATTACCTTTTATATTGTTTGGAAAAATAAATAGCAGTTTTAAAAAAAAATTGAAAACATATTCAGTTTAAAAAAAATTGTTTGGAAACAAAAATATTAGCGTTCTTTCATTAATGTTTTTTAGTAATTTTATTAACATAAGTCCCAAAGCATTTCAACTGTATATACAAATTTATATAGAAAGTCCATAAATATATCATTAAATCAATAGTTAAGACTAAACTATTTTAATGTGTACGATTAAACATATTCATTTGAAAAAATAATCGTTAACGTAAATATGTAATATATATATATATATATATATATATATATATATGTTCAGGTTGTTATAATAATTATATTTTATATTAACTATTTTAAAGATGTTTCCTATTAATTTAAATATGTTATATACAAACATAAAAATTGTGGTAATTTAGACAACCATCTTCATTTTTTAGTTATACAATTTTTCTTATTTCAACATAAATATAAGAAAATATAGTATTTATATGATCCAGTTAAATATTACATTAATTTTTTCTCTAATAGATCTAAAAATAATACAGTATGAATAACTTCAAACATATACAAACATATATAAACAAACACAATTATATATGTTATATATTACAATTTACGATAATACCCATGCAGGTGTTAGACATGGTTATCTAAATATCCATTGAATACAATTCAATTTTTTCTGAAAGTTCAGGTTTAAAATGATTTTACATCCGGATATTATGAATTTACGAACGATGTCGGGTAGGATCATTCAAAGTCTAGATAGGTTTATAAAAATCTAAAAATATCTATAAACTGTCGATTTACAAATATTATTAAATATTATTTTAAAAAAGTTAAAAATAAAAAACCGCGCTTGGACAAAATCTAGTTTATTCGATTAAAACAGGAACATGGTCAATTGATATATGTTGTGTCCAACTTAAAACTACATTTAAAAAAGTGTATATACATTTATATTTTGTAACCAAACGTGATTTAATAATAAATTCAAATATATCAAACTTTTAACTGCATCTACAACTACCTTCACTAACTACATTATCTCCTATTTTTATAGCAAACATAACTATTTTAATCGGCCTACAAAATATGCTTAACGTGACTATTTTAATTGACCTATTTTAAAGATTACATTATCTCCTATTTTTATGGCAAACCATCATAATTTCTAAATAATATTTTTTATAAATTTATTCACTAACATATAAACAAAAAAATTTTAAATATAAGAAAAAAACTTCAAAGTTCTAAATTAAAAAAAAAATACTGAAAAAAACAAAACAAAAATATACTCGTATGCTAAATCCGTTAGCCAATTCTCTACCATTTTGTCAGGGTTTCAACCTTCCTGGTCGTACTCTGTTAACCTTCTTTTCCGCCTATCAGTTTAACACCAACATAAAAGACATAGATTTATCTGAAGAAGAATTCACTGGGTGCTTTCCCATCACTTTGAAGCTGCGGCTGAAACTGGGGCGGAGTAAGTGGAATCAACGAGAGGTAGCGAAACGTAATTCCCTATATCACAGGGAGCTCAAATAGGCTAGCTAAAATGTGATACCCAAACAGAAAACCAAAAACACATTAAAGTGAGCTCAAATATAGACTTGTCGCTTTCTAGTTCACCTATTATTTAAAGTGACGTAAAGAGAAGGGAGGAAATCCCTTCTTTATATATTTTGATAATTTATGATGTGTACTCGATCTGTTACCATTAGCCAAATTTATATCTTCATCTATATAAAAATAAAATAATTATGGTTAGCAAAATTTGTAGATAAAATCAAACGGATAATATATATAAGTGGAAATTACATATATTTATCTCGACTGGAAGGTAACAAAATTCTTGCAGAAAATTTATGTGATAACCAGATATAGAAAAAGCAAAGATATACCAACCACAAACACCTTCATAATCATGGCTGTCTTCGAACCATAATGGTGGGCTATGTATTCTTCTTCGTCATCATCATCTTTTTTATCTTCAAGGCAAAACTTCTTAAGCCAACTCCAATAACATGTATATGCACTTTGAGCGACTTCATCCGCTTCATAATATTCATCTCCGTTCATGTGGTTGTTAATGCTGCCTCCAGTATCAAAGTAATCCACTTCGCTACCATCACAACTCACTGTTTCTTCATTCAAGATCTGTACACCGCACTCAAGAATCTTGAGGTTATCCATGCAGTTGAATTCAAACAAAATCTTGGACGCATTCAAATCCACTTTAAGTGTTTCTTGAACCAAGTTACCACCGCATATGAAGAGATGCTCCGTAAGAAAATGAGAAACATTCATTGAATCCCATTTAAGTTCCATGATGTTGACACCTCCTTCGGTTATTAGACGACAAGTTATATCAAGATATGAGTACTTGATTGGCGAAAGCATTAGACATGCCTTGAACTTTGAGGATGCAGAGAAAGTAACCATAGGAATGATTATAGAGTTTCCTTTACCTTTGTGATTGAACTCCACAGGAATATCTTTACCCGGTAAACATACATATTCGTAAACCCATTGTTGTATCATTTCTCTTCTAGATTCTTCATCCAGTTTCAAGCAGTTTTGGAACATGAGTTCCCTGATTGGATATTGAAACATGAGGTCCCTCATTGGATCACTGAAATAGATACATACTCTCTCTAGTGATCCACAGTCAGTCGCATCTATGTACTTGAGGGAAGAGGGAAGACCTTGAAGTGACACGAGTTTTCTGCACTTGAAGACAAAAAGACTTTCTAGTCGAGAAAGGCCTATCACGCAGTCTGGAATAGTCACTATATCACTGTTGCTTAGGTCTAGATGTGTTACACTTTCGGGAACATGTGTTAATCTCTTGAGGTTTCTGCTGCCTATTCGAAGCCACTCAAGACGGGGCAAACGTTCAACAATTGATGGATGAACTTCCAACTTTGTGTTTCCAACATCGAGGTCCTTGATGTTCCTAGAAATGTCTGGATAACTTCGCAGTTGTGAGCAATCACTCATGTCTACTTCCTCAAGAGATGCTAAGTTGATGTTTGTTGGAATAATTTGTAGCTTTGCGCACCCCATCATCATTAGCTTTTTTAGTTTGTGTAGGTTCCTAATTGAAGAGGGAAGCTCCACCAAACTTGTGCAAGATGTAAGTGTCAATGTCTTGAGGCTAGTAGCCTTGGAAAGATCTGGGATTTCTATCAAGTTTTTGGAATGTCCCAAATCCATCTCCTTGAGATTTGTGAGGGGCTGCTTTGTCAAACACAACAAATGAAAAACATCTTAAAAATATAGATCTAATCATAGAACATATTAAAAGTTCAAAATTTCTTAAATATGCAGTTTTTTCGTAAATAATAAATATGTTTTAAAAGTTCAGATTTTAAGTTTTTGATTATGGTTAGGTTTTAAATGATTTTATTAAAACTATAACAAATTTCATTAATTTAAGTTTTAAACCAACATGTTTTCTTAAGGGACTTAGTTATCTTCCAAGATTCTTGAATCATTATAAATTATTTAAATATATATGATACCAACCTGGATACCTCGCCAAAGCTTATGGAGCTTACTATATGCCATATGGAATTCGACTAGACATTCAGGTCGAAATGTTGGAGGAAGAAGTGTTCCCGGGTATGAATCCCAATGGAGTAACCTTAGACGAGGTAAATACTCTATGTCTTCTAACATCTGCAATGTACTAAAATGTCTCCCATAGACTCTTAGGAACCGGAGATTACGCATTCCTTCAAAGGCGCGTCCACTGATAGAAAACTCACTTACCTTAGACATATCAAGTGATATACCTAAAACAGATCCAGTGCCCTAATAAAAATATCAAACAAGACTGGTGACAATGTTAAAAATACCAAATACTTGTTGATCAAGCAATCTATATATATATATATATATATATATGAAAGAGGAACTTACAGTTTCATTTGCAAGCACATTACGAATCTCTTCTGCCTCTACTAAAAATTGACGTTTTCCAGGTTCATTAGATTGTTCATAAACTACTTGCCTCCCCAATTGTTGGAGTAAACAATGCATTGTGATCCACCCAGTGGTCGATATATGCACGAGAGATTTATCTGAAAGGGTCTTCAACCCATTTTTGACATCTAACTCGCTATCAGCTAGCATGGTTGTCACATGATCAATGGTTTCATTGTTAAAGAAGAACGCTATATGAAGAAATAGAGATTGTACTTTCTTCGTTAGGTTGTCATATCCCACTCTTAACACATTCTCAATTTTCCGATCAAGGCTATATTCTAGCATAGATACTTGACCTTCCCACTCATTTCTTTTCTCCCCACGTAAAGATGAACCCACAACACGAAGGCCTAATGGAAGATTACCACAAAGATTTGTAATTTTCTTTGCAAGCTCATCAAAACCATGCCATAGAAAACTTGGCTTGGCATATAAACATAAGATCTCAAGAGCTTCTTCTTTGGATGGATAACCCACATGGTAGATATCATCTACCCAATGTGTCTTCAATATCTTTCTATCTTCCGTAGTAATGATAATTCGACTTCCTAAACCAAACCAAGATGGTTCTCTAGCCAAGGCGTCTATTTGTTCAAAATCATCTACCTCATCAAGAATTATAAGGACTCTTTGGTCTTGTAGCCATTCTTTTATTGTGCCTAGATGATGTACCTTCATATCTTTTTGGTTCAAGATCTTGGATAGAAGCTGAGTTTGTAGATACAACTTCGAATCATGGTCATCCATACCAAATGTTCCATAATTTCCCTTGAGGTTATTGAGAAAACATTTAAGTTGAAAATCAGCAGAGAGCTTGTTGAATAAAGCTCTAGCAATAGTTGTCTTACCGATTCCAGCTGGACCTTGGATTCCGATCATCCTTACTTTGTCACACTCAAGGTGTAAATAGGCGTTTATTTTTCTCAAGTGAGCTTCCATCCCTACCATCCCATCAAATTCATTTGATGGTGTAATATTTATTTTGTTTGAAACATCAGTAGCAATCTTTTCGATCATCTCAGCTTCATCATCCCTATCAAAAAGATTCTAAATTACAAATAAACCACCACTAAAGCATTGATTAAAACAAAAAGATACTTTACAAACACTTCTAAAAATATATCAGTTCCAATATGAAATTAAACCTTCATTAAAATTTGATAAAAAATTATCAAACTAATAAGACCATATGCCAATTAGGGCTAAACGACTTCCTACGCCTTATAACATTTAATAAATGATTCAAATAATAGCTTTGATTTTTTTTTTTAAATATGCAGTACTATGCATAGTTGAAACAGATTACTAACAACTAGGGTGAGTTGGCGCTCGCGAGATTTCAACGTGTTTAGATTGGCATTTGTCTTTAGTTTCAAAGGGTTAGTTATATATTTTTGTGAACCCTTATTTACATGTGATATTTACTTAGATAAAATATTACGATATTGAGAAATTAGGTTATTACGGTTGACTAAATTGCATGATAATATAGTTGTGGTCCTTTGAATTGGATAAAGCGGTGAAGTTATTTTATTTTGTTTGATTTCTTTTATATCATCCACTATTAGTGTATGTCCTTATGTGTTCTTTATAAGGTTCCTGTGTATTACGGGGTGCGTTAGGACTTGCTACTATTTATTTAAGAAACGATATTGTGGTGCTATTTGTTTTTTTTTAAATGTGTCAATGCTTTTGTGATAATGATATCTATGGTTTTTTTTTATTGTTTCAGTTATTATATCTTATTATTTTGTTAAAAATATTTTTAATTATGTAGTAATCAGTGGTTTTGTTTTTTAAATATTTTTCATGTTAATTTTTCTAAAGTTAAGCGTGGTAACCATAAAAGAAGTACTTGTGAGATTTCCTCTTTTTTCGTTGGCATGGGTTGATGAAATGTGAAAAGTAATATCATAAATGGTTTCCTTTCTTTTTCCCTTATATATTTTTTTAATTTATTCTTGAAGTTTATATATGTTTGAATTAAATTATATATTTCACTAAATTATTATTTGTTGACTAAATTCTTCACCTACTCAAGTTGTATTATGTATTTTTACTATTTTATGGTTATTTTTTATATCATTTTATTTTTATTTCTCAAACTGATTTTTGTTAAATATTTATCTTACTTATTTATTAATCATTGGTTGTGCCTTCAATTATTAATTTTTGTTTTTATTTCTCAAACTTTACTTTATATATATATATATAGTATATGTTACTAGGTTTTTTTGCCATGCGCAAAAATAATACTTTTAAATATAATATTAATTTATTTCAAAATGCAATTTTAGTTTTTATTTGAACAGTATTATTTTCTTATTGTAACATTTTAAAATTTTGCTTGTTCTATTTAAAATTTTAATAATTTTTGTTTGTTCTATTAGAAAATTGTTTGTTCTATTTAAAAAATTGTAATTGGTAAAAGATAATTTGTTAATTGACCTATGTAACTGATAAAGTTTTTTTTTTAAAAAACAATCAATCACTTAAATATCAACAATATTTTTATTTGCTCTGTTTTAGGGGAGAATTTCAACTTTACCACTTTTGTTGTACCACTTTTCATTTTTACTTTCATTAAAGAAATATTTTTATAAATACGGAGTACCATTTTTTAAGAGGTAAATTTTTTAAAAATTAATTAAAATCCTAAATTTTACATTCGTAAACCCTATCCCACCATACCCTCACCCCTTAACTCTAAATCCTAAGTCTTTGATTAATTAACCCAAGGATTATAAGTGTGATTTTTTCTTTTAAAAAATAATGGTAAATATGATTAAAGTAAAAGTGAAAAGTGACACAAAAAGTGGTATTTTTTTACAATTTCCCCTGTTTTAGTTTTTTTCTTTGTTAAGAGACACTAACAATTTAATTTTGATGATATATATATAAAATAAATTATTAGTTATTATCACATTTTAAAAATATTTGGTAAATTGCCTAAACTATCACTTTTCATGTTTACTTTAACTATATTTAACTTTAATTTTAATTAATTAAATAAATATTTATACCTCTAGAATTAACTTAATCTGGACTAGAGTGTAATTGGTTATTGTTGTAGATAATGTCCACATTATCTTTTTTACCTTTAACAATTATTTGACACCAATCAAACTTAATTAGTATTTTTATTTCTACAACTTGCTTTAAAACCTACTGCTGTACAACAGCTCCAGAGAGTCCTATATCTACAGCCTAGTTTTACTGGCTTTCTAGAATTAAAAGATATATTTACATTAATTTTATTTAAATATTAATTTGTAATCAATAACACCGTGGTTCTATATATATATATATATGCTGCCGTGAAAACTAGACTCAACTTTAAATCTTTTAGAGAACAAACGCAAAGAAAAAGTATTATTTATTTATTTTTCATAGTTCGGTTATGATTTTTATTGTGTTATAAGCACAGTTTGTATATTTTAATTTTTATAAAAAGTTTTACATATTGTTCCCTTTGTTTATTAAATATATATATACATATTGTTCCCTTTGTTTATATATATTTATGTGTTTTTATACATATTAAAAATATATTAAATGTTAACAATAAATGTATTATTTTATGTATTTAAAATTATTAACTAATAAAAATGTCAAAAACATGAAACATATACTTCTTGAAACAATAGTTTAAAAAAAAACATTTATCTTTCTCAAACAGAAATAGTTTTTTTTTACTTCTTAATCTTTTAATTTTATTTAGAATGCTTATATACATTAATCCTTACACCTGGTTACTTCTAATAAATGAGGACTCTGAAGCAGTTTTAGAAAAAACGCTAGTTCAAAGCAACATATGGGATGATGGGGAGATTATATTGCAATGGATTTATAAAGTATTCGTGATACGTATAACTATTGATTCATTATTAATTATGCTAATAATCTACTTCATTAAATATTTTAAGATTATTTTTATTTATTTATTTAATAAAACTGTAAATTAATCTTAAGTTTATTTTGTATTGGTTAATATGTTTTTAATATATGTATATAATACAATATACAGCTAACTTATACAAATCATGTTTTTAAAGAAAAAAAATCACCACAAGAATTTTACAGCTAAAGTTCTACATAAATACAATCAGCAGCTATAGCAAAAAGTCTATAACAATAATTCTACAATAAAAAAAAATAAAGCTACAGACGTTACCAATAATGTTCTTAAGGTTTAGATTTAAAAAGGTTTTGAAAGGTGGATTTAGGATTTTAAAATATAAACATTAAAAATTTAAAATAAAAATTTAAAAATAGTTTCAAAAAAAATTCTCAATTTCAAAAAGAATTATTTTTTTCAAAAAAATAATTGAAAAAATGTAACCAAAAATTCGAGAAAATAAGAAAAAAATTATTAAACATTTTAAGTTTAAAAACGTATAATTTAATAATTGTAACAAATTATTTTATTGTTTATTTTATAACATTTTCTTTTTATTTCTCAAACTGATTTTAGTTAAATATTTAGGTTACTTATTTATCATTGGTTGTGCCTTCAATTATTAATTTTTCATTTTTGTTAATTTATCTAAATTTAAGCTTAGTGACCAAAAAAAAACATTGGATGAGATTCCCTTTTTGTCTTTTGGCTTAGGTTTGAGTAAACGTAAAAATATAATATTTTGAGTGAATTTTTTCTTTTTCGGTCTTATAGACTTCTCTATTTTTCTTTATTTTTTTATTTTTAAATTGTGTTATGTAATTTTTACTAAATTATCATTGTTAGTTAAAAATTTCACTAAATTCAAGTTATAAAATGTATTTTCAAAAATATTTTAATATTATATTTTATATTAAGCTAGTTTTTTCAATCTAATTATTAAAACATTATTTTATTATGTATTAATCAATAGTTATTATTTTCTATAATTTATTTTCTGTTTTAAGCTTAAATTTTCAGGTCAAAAAGGGAAACAAAATTGTGAGGTTCATTATCTCTTATTTTTGTTGGTATAGATTTAATGTAACATGAAAAAATAGCATAAATAAATTTCTCTCCTTTTTGTTCTTAAGAATTTACTCTATTTGTTTTTAAAATCTATATATTTATATTATATGTATTGACTAAGTTATTAGTTAGTTAAAAATATTAATTTCAGACTATATGTTGGACTGAAAATTAAATATTAATTATTTTATGGATTATTAAATGTTTTGTTAATATATTTAGTTAAAAAATAAAAAGATGAGAATTCAGGAATCTTCATTAATATAAATTTATCATTATGTGTTCAGTTTATAAATAAACTATTGATGACTGGGCTTAAATAGAGGAGAAAAGTGTACCTTATATATATGTTACTAGGAGTATTTTTGTGCTATGCACAAAATATTAATTTTAAATATAATATTAAGTTATTTTAAAATGAACTTTTATTTTTTATTTTAAAATTATTATTTTCATATTTTAACATTCAAAAATAAAACTATAAATGTAATTATATTTAATCGTGTTCATTTTAATTTGGTGTAATTACTTAAATTTGATTTTATTTAAACTTCAACAGAAATAATATTTTTTTATTTTACTTTTTAATCTTATTTAAAATACTTATATACATTAATCTTTAGACGTGGTTATTTACAAATTTTTATATGAATATGATCAACAATTTCTAGTAAACGAGGACTCTAAAGAAATTTAAAAAAAAAAAAGACTAGTTCGAAGCAACATATGAGATGATATATGAGATGATAGAGAGATTATATTGCAATGAATTTATAAAGTACTCGTGATAAGTATAACTATTGAATTATTATTATTATGGCAATAATCTGCGTCATTAAAGATTTTAAGATTATTTTTATTTATTTATTTAAAATATTGTAAATTACGCTAAAGTTTCTTTTGTATTGGTTAATATGCTTTCAACGTATGTATATAATACAATATACAGCTAATTTATAAAAATCATGCTTTTAAAGAAAACAAATTACAACTAGAATTTTACAGCTAAAATTCTACATAAATAAAACTTCCAGCTTTTATATTTATATATTTATAAAGTAAGGTTATAGAGGTTTTTTTGCTTCTTTAATAAAAAAAATATTTGTGAGAATATTCTATTAATAAAGATAAACATAAATAATTATACAAACGGTAAACATTAAATTCATCCAAAATATTGTCAAAAATGAATATTTATAAATAATTAATTTTGGTTGCCATATAGGAGGGAGGCTATTACCATATTTTAGAAAAAGAGAAATTGTTTAAACTACTACATTTTTAATACAACTTTTCATATTTAACTTAACCACATTTAATTTTAGTTTTGAAAGGATAAATACACATTTATATCCGTACTGTTAACTAAGAGATTTACGGTTTAGATTTGAAGTTTTAGAGGGTGGGGTTTTGTAGGATGGGGTTTGGGATGTAAAAATAAATAAATAATTAAAATTTAAAATATTTTTTTCAAAATAATTTTAAATTTAGATAAATAAAAATAAAATAAATGTGTTAATATAGTTTTCGGATTATATTTTTTTGAATTCAATTTTTTAAAATCAAATTATATTTTGTAAATAAAAATTCGTTTCTGAAAATATTTTCAAAAAAATATTAAGTATTTATTAATTAATTATTGAAAAATCCTAAACATCACCTTCCAAAAAATGAGAAATTGCCAAAAATACCAGTTTACTTGTACCACTTTTCAGAAATACCTTAATCACTTTTACTTTTGTTTTTTAAGAGGAAAAAACACACTTATAACCTTTAGATTAATTAATCTAAGACTTAGAGTTTAGAGTTAAGGGGTAGTGTTGGGTGGGGGTAGGGTTTAGGAATGTAAAATTTATAATTCTAATTAATTTTTTTAAAAATTTGCCTCTTAAAAAAATATATTTTTGAAAATATCTCTTTAATGAAAGTAAAAATGAAAAGTGGTACAACAAAAGTGGTAAACTTGAAATTCTCTCCCCCCCCAAAAAAATCACCTTTCATATCTAAAACCTAAGTCTAAATAGTTACCTATAGAGATATAAAATTAAAACTATAATATTAAAAATTAAGTTAAAATCTAACTTGAAAAAGTAAATATTAAATATTATTAAGACATTAATATTTTTACGATTTTGGGGTTTTACATCAAACATGCAACATATTGAGACCAATATGAGATATGTTAATGAAAAGATTATTTTATTTTGATTCTAAAAAAAGGAGAATTTCATGTTTACCACGTTACTTATATCACTATTTATGTTTACTTTCATTAAAGAAACATTTTAACAAATATCTTCTTCATTAAAAATAAAAAGACCCTTATACCTTTGTTTTATAAATATAAATAATTATTTAAATAAATAAAAATGATTTTGTAACAATTTTTTAATTATATGTTTTCAAATTCAAACTGTGTTGGGAAATTGTCTAAAATAGCACATTCCTACAACCACTTTCATGTTTACCTTAACTATTTTTACCCTCATTTTTAGAAGGAAAAAAACACTTTTAACTATAGGGTTAATTAATGAAAAATTTCAATTCTACTAGAATTTTGTTACCATTTTCAAATTTACCACTAATAAATGACTATTTTCACATATACCCCTTTATGATAAAATAACACTTTACTAATTTTTAAATATTTATGAAACATTTATAACTCTAACCTCCTAATACTAAACCCTAGACAATAATCACTAAATCCTTATTCCAAATGTTAGTATATTTTCTGATTGGTGGTATTTTTGAAAGGTAATATTTAACTTGTGGTCTTTTTGAAAAGTAATATTTAATTTGTGGTATTTTTGAAAAGTAATATTTAATTTGTGGTATTTCTACAATTTTCAGTGTTTTAATAGAATAGATTCTACAAAAAAAATTGTTATACAAAAATCCATGAAATATAAAATTAAAAATTTCAGTACATGTCATTATTTCGTGTATTTTAATTAATCTGGAAACTTATGTAAAATTGAGAAACTTTCTGTAAAAGTTAGTAAATTTCAACCAATATTTGCAAAATTTGTTTGAAATAACATTTTTCTTGGGATATAAGCTTTTGTATTTTTAACTTGATTTTTTCAAATATTTTATCTGATTTGATATTTGTTTAAATCTAATGTGTATTTCTAAATCAATTAAAATTCATAAACATTAACAAAAGAGATATAACCACTAAATTACCAAGAGACAAAAACGAAAAGAAAAATACGTACCAGTTTAGAGAATAATCCCCTTCTATGTTAGCAATATCAGTTAAAGCTTTAGTCCATCTCAGCTTAACCTCCTCAGTTTTCCCTTCACAAGTTTTCTCAAAAATGCTTCCGAAATCCCCGTTATGTTTCCGAACACATGACGGATCAACTTTGTAAAAAATGGTCATCACTATCTTCCCTTGATCTTCTTTGCATTTCAAGATTTCAACTAACTCATCTAAACACCAGCTTGAAGAAGCGTACTGCTTTGAGAGCACTACCATCAGGACCCTCGATTCTCTAATGGCTTGTACAAGTTCAGGTCCAATCGAGTGGCCTCTCTCGATCTCGTGATCCTTGAACATTGTGATCCCTTTGCTTGCAAAGTGTTTATGTAAATGACTGAGGAATGATCTACGAACATCTGGGCCATGGAAGCTCGGGAAGACATGGTATCTTCTGATCTGAATCATAGAGGAAGAAGAAGACATGAGAGTGATTAAAGAAGGAAAAGCTAGCAATGGAGGTGAAAATGGGTATTAATGAACGAATAGGTAAACTAAAGACAAAAGAAAGGAGAAACGTAGAAGTGGGTTGAATGCTGCATGTTTCGTCGTACTCATATAACAACATTATAAATCTTGCAAATGGGTTGAATGCTGCATGTGGCCTTGTTCAATCCATTGACTTGGGTCTTTTATTGTATCGTTGTTAGTTTGTCATAGTCCTCCCAATACCTTTAATGTGGGAGGAATTTTATGCACTAGATGGCAATAGAAACGACATTAGTTAAAAATAACATTAGTGTATGTTTTTACGACAAAAAAAATGAAATAACAATATAAACAATTGTTGTTTACATTTACCACGCCATTTTGCAAATCAACTCAACTTTATTTTATAATACCTAGCTAATCAGTATGTCTTATTAGACGACTAGGTCAATATTAATTTTTAAGACGACTAGGTCAATATTAATTTTTAAGACGACTAGGTCAATATTCTAACAATAATAATCTTATTATATCCAAATTTTAGCAAAAAATAATAATACTCTTATTATATATAAAATAGAGAAATACCCTAAGATAACCATAAAAAAGTTTTTGTCACAAAATAACCTTTAAGAACAAAAATGACAAATCTAGCCTTTTTTTATTTTCAAAAAATTAATTTTTTTTTTCAATTTTAAACTTCACCCCCAAAACCCCATCCCATAACTCTAAACCCTAAGTCTAGATTAGTTAACTCAAAGGGTATAAATGTATATTAGTCATTTTGTTAACCCTTGGGTTAACTAATCTAGACTTAGGGTTTAGAGTTATGAGGTGGGGTTTTGGGGGTGAAGTTTAAAATTGAAAAAAATAAAATAAAAATTAATTTTTTGAAAATAAAAAAGGCTAGATTTGTCATTTTTGTTCTTGAGGGTTATTTTTGTGACAAAAACTTCAAAAAAGGTTATTTGGGAGATTTGCCCTATAAAATATTATAAACCTTTCAAATGGTAAATGTTTCGCAAAAGAAAAAAAATTATATCTTGCAAATTGGTCTTCTTAATTATCACACATTGTTGAGTCCATTGTCTTGGTTCTTTTATTGTATTGTTGTTAGTTTGTCATAATCCTCCATGTACCTTTAATGTGGGAAATTTTATGCACTAGATGGCAATAAAAACGAGATTATACATTTGAAAATCCGAGGTCCGACTATTATTGGTAAAATATTAGTGTATGTTTTACGACAAAACAAAATGTATATAGACATTAAATAAAATAACGCATTAATAAGAATATAACCAACTGTCATTACTTAAATAAAAAAATTTACTATGCCAATTTACAAATCAATTCTGCGTTATTTATATAGATGCCGACTTAATCATAATGTCTTATTAGTCGACTAAGTCAACGTTGATCTTTAAGACGACTAAGTCAATATTCTCACAAAATTAGTCTTTTTTTCTCGGCAAAACAAAACTAATCTTGTTATTTTTCCTAGAGGAATATTCTTGAACTAAAAAAGTTTTTATCACAAAAATAATTTTTAAGAAAAAAAAAATCAAAATAACATTTATTAAAGGATGTAAATATACATTTATACCACTTGGGTTAACTAATCTAGATTTAAAGTTTAGAGTTATGAGGTGGGTTTTGGGGGTGATGTTTAAAATTGAAAAAATAAAAATAAAATTAATTTTTAAAAAATAAAAAAGGCTAGTTTGGTCATTTTTGTTCTTGAAGGTTATTTTTGTGACAAAAACTTTAAAAATGGTTATTTAAGAGATGAGAAATTGTCAAAAATACCACTTTTCTTGTACCACTTTTCAAAAATAACTTAATCACTTTTACCCTTGTTTTTTAAGAGAGAAAAACATACTTATAGCCCTTGGGTTAATTAATCTAAGACTTAGAGTTTAGAGTTAAAGGGTGGTGTAAGGTGGGGGTAGGGTTTACGAATTTACAATTTAGGATTCTAATTAATTTTTTAAAAAATTACCCCTTAAAAGTGGTATTTTTGAAAATGTCTCTTTAATGAAGGTAAAAATGAAAAGTGATACAAGAAAAATGGAATTTTTGAAAATTCCTCTTAAGAGATTTGCCTTTTTTATGGTAAAAGGTTATTTAATTGCTTAGACTTGAGGTAGTCTGGCTAAGCAGACCGGAAAAGAACAACCAAAGTAACAAAGTTTACGTGAAAGAAACGAGCACTCCTAGCTAAAGAATCATTATTTCCATTGTGCGCACATGGAATATAAAAAATCATGAATTAAGGTAATAGGAGTTGAATCGTCTTGATAGCTTCCAGTTCTGTGGCAAAACTTGGTCATTCCTGAGGGTTCTTTAGCATTACGCTCAGATCCTTGCAATCTGTCCTAAAATTTTGGCATGTCGAATGCTGAACCATACACTCCATTGCCCATCTCAAGCCTCCAGTTCTGTGTGTAAAGCTGCCTCTCTTCTCACGATGTTCCGCGTCCCCGACAGTTGAGTCTTTCCTTAGCGATCCTTCCAAACCCATCCGCATCCACTGAATTGCGAGTTGGAAGTCCACGACCCATCAATCATGCATATGTAAAGCAAGCTTTGGGCTTGAGAGTCTTCTAGGGAAGAAACTTGTTGTGGTAAAGATACCACCTCATTTGCATTAAACCAGGCCTGGCATTCGCTCTTTGCATATCTAACTAGTTCCAGAGGATCTCTATCAATCCCTCTAAAGAGTTTATCATTCCTAGCTTTTCATATGTACCAGATTAACAATGGGTAAGGATCCATACTCAAAGCTATTCTTCCTCCAGAAAAGGTAATCCATATTTATGTAAATGCTCGCCGGCGGAAAGATATTTGGACTACATGGTGTCCTCGATAAGGACCACACATGTAGCGCTGGTGGACACTCAAATATCGCATGAATTGTCGTTTCTTCTGGTTCTCCACATCTTGGACAATAGTTTTCGCATCTCATATGTCGGTATGTCAAGTTTCATGTCACCACCACATGGTATGTTATTAATTGCCAAATATGATGACAAATTTTTTGAGGCGCTTTTAGCTTCCAAGAAAAGGCTTTCAGTTTTGTAATACTAGGCTCTTTCATCTCATGTCCCGCTTCAGCTTTCGGTACTTTTTTTGCCACCCAATAGCCAGATTTGACCGTGTATTGCCCATTTTTGTATACGTCCAGCAGAAGGTATCCCTCCTATGAGTTAGGATTATGGCCAAACTTCGTGTCAGCTAAATGTCCTCGGGACTGACATAATTCTCCAAAAGTCCAATGTCCCATTTCTTCAAGTTCTCATCTATCAAGTTGATGACAGTCATTAGCAGATTCATCATCGGTACTACTGGATGAGCTGGTCTTGCTGGTACCGTAAGGATCCATGGATCCTCTCATACCTTAACTTCATATTCTGAATGAACGTTGTTTTGGACACCTAAAGGTAATAGTTTCTTGCCGCTGAAATACTGGTCCACACGTATGATGGGTTAGTAACTGATCCAATAAGCAAAGGCGTCCTCATCCTGTAATATTGTCCCCTCATTACTCGAGCTACTAGTGAATCTGGGTTCTGGACAAGACACCATAATTTTTTTGCTAGGAGAGTCAGATTGAACTCATGTATCATACGAAATCCAATTCCTCCCTCCCCTTTAGGCAGACACATCTTCTCCCATTTTGCCCAATGAATTCCTCGCTTTGGCGGGTTTGAGCTCCACCATAACTCTGAAATAGCACTGGCCAGGTTCTCACAAGTTTCGAGTGGAAGGAGCAAGCTAGACATGACATATGTTAGAAGGGATAAAAATATAGACTTTATTAGGATTTCCTTTCCTCCTTTCGATGGCCATCTTCCAGTCCATCCATTCACTTTGTTCGTCAGTTTATCCTTAAGATAGGCAAATAACTTACACTTGGATCCACTTATATCTTTTGGGATACCTATGTAGGACCCCATACCCCCTTCGTTCTGAATCTCAAGAGTGTCTTTAATTTGTTACCTTAGACTTCCAGGAATCTTCTTGACAAAGAGCAGATAAGATTTTTCAAAATTAATGCATTGTCCAGATGCTTGTCCATATTTCCTTACTACTATCATTACTTCTTCGCATTCACGAGACTCCACCTTACAAAAGAAAAGGCAATCATCAGCAAAGAGAAGGTGGGAGACAGAGGGGCTTGCTCGTGCAAGTCGCATTCCCTGTTATCTTCCCAATATCCTTTGCATGATTTAGAAGGTTAACGAGCGCTTGCGTGCATAGAATAAAAATAAAAGGATACAAAGAATCTCCTTGACGTAGACCTCTTTGTGGTACTATATTTCCCATGGGCTGTCCATTCATGAGTACCTTGTACTTAACCGAGGTGATGCAACGCATAATCCAGTCAATCCAAGTATCAGATAAACCCATTTTCCTCATTACCGCTTCAATGAACTTCCATTCCATTCTATCGTAAGCTTTACTCATATCTGTCTTTATTGCCATTCTCTTGTTTCTCCCACTTGGTTTAGTCCGTAGCGTACGAAACATCTCTTGAGCAATCATAACATTATCTGTGATTTGTCTTCCAACTACAAAGGCTGATTGAGTTTCAGATATCCGATTTGGCAAAACTTTCCTCAATCGATGGCATAAGACCTTAGATATTATTTTGTAACTGACATTACACATGCTAATAGGTATGAATTTAGAAATTTATGTTGGTTTATCCGTTTTTGGAATTAGGAATATATTGGTATCAGTGATCCCAGGTGCCATAATGCCATCAAACATGAATTGATTAACCATACGAGTTAAGTCATCTTTAATAATGTCCCATAATTTATGATAAAACAAGGCAGTCATTCCGTCGGGTCCCGGTGCTTTCTCTGGATGCATAGCAAAAGAGCTAGTTTCACCTCCCACTCAGAGATTGGAGCTGTTAGTTCTTCCTTTATTGGCTTTGTGATTGTCGTCTATAAATTTACAAATGCATCTTCTATAGCCTCTGGATAATGGACTCAAACAAGGGCCTAATATAACTAGTAGAAATGAGTACTAGTCCATCCCCATCTTCAACCATATCATGCCATTTCCATCCGAGAGCTTTGTGATACAATTCTTGCTCGTCTTTGCTTTGTTAGATCTTGATTTTTTTTTGGAATTATGGTCTTCCAGTCGTAGCCAAAGAGCGCGTCTAATTTGTTTCCAGAATATATCTTCTGCCTTATGAGCATCCGATAGTCCCTTTAAAGCCTCTGCAAACTCCTCTGTTGTGGCATTGTTATCTGAATATAGCCTTTCAACTCTCTCTTTTAAATCCTCTACATGTTTCTCTGAGTTTATGTTTATATTATTTATGTTTATGAAGATTTGATCTAAATAAGGTATTTAGCATTTGTTGTGTGTTTATATGCAGCCCCTTCCAAATCTCAAGAAGATGAATATGGGATATTCGAAAAATTTGAAAGAAATCCCAAATATTTCAAAGGCCACTAATCTAGAGACATTGACACTAACATATTGCACAAGTTTGGTGGAGCTTCCTTCCTTTATTTGGAATCTACACAAACTGAGAAAGTTGAGGATGCGTGACTGCAGAAAGCTACGACTAGTTCCAATCAAGATCAACTTAGACTCTTTTGAGGAAGTTGAAAATAATAGTTTATCACGATTTAAGATGCTGCAAGGGTTTCTATGAACATCAAGTATCTCAATGTTGGAAACACATTATTGGAAGAAGTTCATCCATCAATTGTTGAATGTTTGCCTCGTCTTAAGTGGCTTTGTTTAGGTGGCCGAAATGTCAAAAGAATAACAGGTGTTCCAGAAAGTGTAAAGCATTTACACCTAAGCAATAGTGATATAGACATGATTCCAGATTGTGTTGTAAGTCTCCCTCAACTAGAAAGTCTGTTCCTCAACGAGTGCAGACAGCTTGTGTCACTGCAAGGTCTTCCACCTTCGCTCAAGTACATAGATGCAAGCAATTGTAGATCACTCGAGAGAGTATACTTCTCTTTCAATAACATAATCACGCACTTCATGTTCCGGAACTGTTTTAACCTGGACGAAGAATCAAGAAGAGTAATCATACAACAAAGAGGCTCCAATAATCTATGGTTACCAGGTAAAGAGGTTCCTGCGGAGTTCACTCACAAGGCTACAGGAAATTCCATAATAATGCCTATGGTTCTGGATGGTGATGGAACTTTCTCAGCTTACTGGGGATTTAAGGCTTGCCTCGTACTTCCGCCAACCAAGAACTATGCATTACTTGATATAAATTGCTGTATAAGAACCAAAGCAGGTGTCATCATTACAGAAGTTAAGTGGAAGTCAATGGATTATTTTCATTATCAAATGAAACATCTCTTTTTCTGTGGTGGTAACTTAATTGGAGAAATACATGAAGTGGATGTGACTACTAGGGAGATTCTTTTTGAATTCAGCTGCAGGGATAACCATAAGATTATTTCATGCGGTGTAAGGATTGTGAATGAGGAAGAAAAGAGTAGTAGTGGTGGAAATGTGGGCTGCTTTGAAACTGGAGGTAGCAGCGACTACCATGCAGGAGATGAAGACTATAAACCTGAAGCCGTTCAGGTTTCTCTAATTAAAAAAACTAAAGGTGGTGAATATACATGTTGTTGGAGCTGGCTTAAGAGGTTTTATTCTGGAGAAGAAGATGATGAAGAAGAAGAAGAAGACAAGACGTCCATTATGGTTTAAAGATGATGATGTTGTTCTGTATGTATGTGTTTACTCTTGCTAGTCTTTTCTGTTTCCTTAATGGTGTTTTTTCTATTGGAATTTCAGTGTGAAAGTATATATTGATTTGCTGACTTTCAACGGGTATGAATTCGATTAGATCTATAAAATCTCATGAGACCAGACTCTTTAAGAATCCAGTGGTGGTAAGAAGTAGTCTTTTCCTTAGCTCTTTCACCATGTTCATAACGAAACTGATCCAGTTATTATGCTGATTTTTTTGTTCCATAGAAGTTATGTTCATACAACTTTGTGTATCCAAAGACTTGTAGTATAGCTCTCGTCTTTATAAGCTTAGACATAGTTGACTGTAGTAATGAATAGAGTGGAACATATCTTAAGCTAGATCATAAGTTGATGAAGTTTCGTGATTTTTGAAGTTGGTATAATATTGTGGATATGGCAATACACTAAGACAGTCTTGATATAGAGAATGTAGTAAGAGATATAGGTAGTTGAATTTAGATTTAATGTCCAAAACTCTGCTGTGTCTTGCAAAATCTCTGTAGTTAAAAATAGGGCAATATACTTTTTTCGTATAATAGTCAGAGCCTTACATTGTTTTGGGTGACAATATTAAAAAACGAGTTATCTGAGTTTCGAGATTGAGGTTCTAGGGATGGTACTTGGACTTCATAGAAAAAGTAAAGTTTGAGTGTAGAGATGGCATGACAAGACAGCATGCATGAGCCATACTACTACTACTTAGCCATTGGAGGCTTGTATGAACCAAGTTGCCTGACGTTATTTTCTTTCTGAATCAGACACGACAATGATTCATATGAGGTCAGAACTAAGTCAACACAATAAGATGATGATACGGTACAATTTGTTACATGTTATTGGAACATAGCCTTCTGTTTGTGAACACAAATTGCATAATATGTGATCACAAGGTCAGGTGTCGAAGTGTGAAAAGTAGATATGTATTAGAAATAAGTGTCCCACATCGGAAATTCAATGAGACATTAAGTAATATATAAAATTTTAAGACCAATCCACTTATCACCAATTGATTTTAATTTGCAATTCCATAATAAATCTGAATCTAACAACACAATATGGTGTGATCTTATTGAATTACCATTCAGAGATGGTGATTGTTAAGTAAGAAGTAATGATTTTCTTAGTCAACATCCATATCACTGGATAGTGATACAATGAGAAAAGTGGCTCTACAAAGACGTCGAACTGAGCTTATGCTTTTGTCCAAGATTTTCAGCGAATGATCAGAACATATCCTGAAACAAGGAAGCTAAGAGTAGCAGCAGCAGAAACAAAGTGGACAACTTTGAAAATCAACTTAGATTGCATTGCCCATAGAACCTAAAGACTTTGGGAGCTTATGTGAATCTCCAGTTATCAACGGAAGATGTCTTTCAGGTTTGGCGTTTGGGTGAAATTTGACTTTGCAAAACCCATGAAAAAGGATTATATAGCATTGGAGAAAACAGAAGCAATGTTAGCTCACACTGTTTATCAACAAGTAACTACATGACTAAGATTCAAACTTGAGTCAAATGGCTATTAATCAAATTCAACATGGATTACACACACACACACACACACACACACACACACACACACACACACATATATATATATATATATATATATATATATATGTATATATCTTGTTTTACATGTTCCTTATAGTGATAATCGATTCGTGGCCGGCCAACTTACTTTTTCTGCATCCTCTTACTCACTGCTTTGAATAATCACCAATTGTAAGTTAAATAAACTCTCTTATTCTATTAGTGAAGATTACAATGAGTATATATATACAGGTGACGTCTAGGTTAAGCAAAGTTAATACAATTACTGTAAACATAAATAGGCTGAGATATGTGTATCCTTAACACGCCCCCTCAAGATGGAGGGGCTGCTGACACTCCAAACTTGTTTCTGAGATCAACAAACCGACTGCGGAGGAGAGGTTTGGTGAGTGCATCCGCAAGTTGATCCTTCGTATTGACATGTGAAACTCTGAGCATGTATCCTTGTAGTTGGCCTCGAGTGAAATGATAGTCAAGCGCAATATGCTTCATGCGGGAGTGAAAGACATGATCGGCACAGAGAAATGTTTCTCCCAAGTTGCCGCAGAGAATGGTTGGTGGGGAAAGGAGGTGTATGCCAAGTTCTGTAAGCATACTGCATATCCAACGAATCTCAGCTGCGGTGTTGGAAAAAGACGATACTCCGCTTCTGTAGAAGACCTTGCAACTCCAGTTTGCTTTTTCGATGACCAAGAAACCAGTGTCTTCCCTGAATAGATGATATATGCATTTGTGGAGATAAAATCAACAGGGTCTCCAGCCCAATCTGCATCCGAAAACCCATGTAGTGAAGGCTTGTTGTCAGCTGGAAAGTAGACACCATGTGTTGTTGTACCTGCGAGGTAGCGAAGTATGCGTTTGCAGCTTGCCAGTGGTCTTCAGTTGGGTTATGCATGAATTGAGAAAGTCTGTTGACTGTAAAGGCGATGTCAAGACGAGTGAACTAGAGGTATTGGAGGCTTCCAACTAATTTGCGATACGCTATTGGATCAGACATGGAGTGACCTCCATGAAGAGTGAGCTTCGGAGAGGTGGCCATTGGTGTCGTGACCGTTTTTGCATCAATCATGTTGTACTTGTGAAGCAGGTCAAGGATGTACTTCCGCTGTGGTAGATGAAGTCCTATGTTTGTGCGATGTGCCTCAATGCCCAAAAAATAGTTTAGATCTTATGGATATTTGACCGAAAATTTGCCAGCTCGCTGTGAGAGGACGCTGTTGATAAGTTCTTTGCTACTTCAAGTGACAAAGGTATCATCTACCTAGACCAGTAAGTAGAGAATGTTCTTATCTTTGTGCATAATGAACAGAGACTCATCTGCTAAGCTGTTTTTGAAGCCAAGCTCTTGAGGAGAAAGGTCTTGAGTTTAACGTACCAGGCTTGGGGGCCTGCTTAAGGCCGTAGATTTCTTTTTGCAGACAACAAACATAATCAGGATGATCTGGATCAATGAATCCCGAAGGCTGCTCCATGTATACTTCTTCTGCCAAAGTTCCTTGGAGGAAAGTGTTGTTTACATCAAGCTGAAGGACATGACAGACTCAAGAGACAGCTTTATCAAGCACTATGCAAATCGTTCTGGACTTGATAATTAGGCTGAAGGGGTGTGTAATCCCTGCCATACTGTTTAGTATATCCTTTGGCGACGAGCCTCGATTTTGGCCTGCGAAAAGTACCGTTAGAGAAGAACTTGTTTTTATAAAGCCAACGACATCATAAAATGTTGTGGTGTGGTGGTTGCGGTACAAGCTCCATTGTTTGATTCTTTGCAAAGGCATCTAATTCGTCAGACATCGAGCCACACCATATTTTGTCATTCAGGTGGGATGTGGGTGGACAAGGCTGCAAAGAGGTTAAGCTTGGTTTTTGGTTAAGGATATTGTTTTTACGACGAGTAGTCATGGGTTGATTGTTTGTTGGTTCTTGGTTTTGAGGTGGAGGTTGGGAGGAAGAAGGTATTGTAGGTTGAATTGCAGGTATTGTAATTGGGTTTGAGGGAACTGCTATTTGATTTGAGGTGTTGGTGGGTTGTATTTGGGCTGGTTCTGGGTGGGCTTGAGGAATGATATTTGGACCTGTAGGAGAAGGGTGGTTAGGGTTTGGGCCTGATTTATTTGTGTTACGGTTTCCAGAGTCATTGTCGTAGGGATTGTCAGAGAAGACATACTTGAGTTCTGATCGAGATTTTCTTGCATCACAATTGGCGTCGGATCTGTCGTTGGTTGTCCATGCTGCAGTAGCTGTCAAGGCGATCTAATGATTGGCACGACGGTGATGTTTAGGGTGGTTCAGGTGATGGGGTTTCGGTAGCGGTGAATGTGGGAGTGGGATTCGGAAATGGGTATGATTGTTAATCGAACTGGACATGTCGAGAGACAGGTAAGCACTCTGGGAGAGTGAGTAGCCAAGAACAACACACGGAGTTAAGCGATTCTCCAGCTTGTTGTTGTTGTATGGTCTAAGCCAGGGGAAGCAGAGGCAACCAAACGTCCTGAGTTTCTTGTAATTAGGTTCGACTCCGAAGAGTTTCTTATTGGGAGACGCCATCAAAATTACTGGAGATGGAAGCCGATTGATGAGGTAGACAACAATGGTAAACGCATAGGTCCAATATGTCTTGGGGATGCCAGCATGAATGAGAAGTGTAAGGTATGTTTCCACCACATTTTTGTGCTTACACTCAGAGATACTCTTGTGCTCGGGAGTGTGAGGTGGGGAGGTCATGTGCGAGATGCATGCAGTCGAAAGTAGCTCTTTTAGAGCTATAAACTCACCTACATTGTCTGAGTACAAGGTACCAATTTTGGTTTGAAATTGGTTTCCAACAAGGTTTTTGAATGGTAGGAAAATTTCTTTGACTTGGGATTTGTTTTTTAAGGGATAGAACCAGGTATATCTTGTAAAATGGTCGATGAGGATGATATAGTATTTGTAGTTGTCGGCTGAGGTTTGAGGTGAAGTCCAAACATCTGTGAAGATGTATTGGAGATGTCTGGAAGAGATGACATTGTGTTTAGAAAAATGCAGTTTATGTATTTATTTATAGGACAAGCAGGACATAAAGTAGTATGAGAAGTAGTTTTTGAATGAGGAAGAGAAAATTGAGAAACAACGGTTTTCAGAATATAGGCTGATGGGTGGCCTAATCTAAAGTGTCAGTCTTCGAGTGTTGTTTGAGGTGCAGAAGAAAGATGATAAGGTTTTCGGTGAAGCAGGCCACTCATACATATCTCCTTAAGCTTGGCCTTACAGCAATGGGACCCTCGACGTCAGATCTTTGACCTGAAAGTAAGCAGGAAAAAATTTGACTGAAACTTTATTAGCATACACAAGCGGTAAATAGAGATCAGATTCTTATGGATATTGGATACACAAAGTACGTTGGTAAGGATTAAAGGACGAGATGTAGAGGGAAGGGATTGTGAACCAGTGTGAGAGATTTGAAGACATGTACCATCACCAGTGACATTTGCATCTTCTCCATTGTATGGCTTGTAAATACTTAAGTTGTTGAGATCGCTTGCTAGGTGGTGAGTAGCACCACTGTCCATGATCCACTGATTGTCTTCATGTTGAGATCCCATCGCAATGTTGGCTTTCGGTTACCAAAGCAGGTAAGAGGAGCCTTCTTGGTTGCTGTTGCTTGGCAAATTGTAGTTGGCGAGTCGGTAACCATGTGTGCCACATAGTTGACATTTCCCTTGATACCCTCTGCTTGAACGGTTGTCCCGCTGGCTATTATAGCGTTGATTGCTATTTTTGTTCCAGTTTTTTTGGCTGGCGGTTGTAGTTTTATTGGGACTGCTGGTGGGAACGACCATTGTATGGAGTGCTAGCAGTGTTGGCTGTATCTGTAGAATCGGTGGCATGGTGGAGACCGTCAGGAGTTTGGCTTCTCGATTGAGAAATTTTTCATGGATCTCGGTGACTGACGATGCTATGTCACGCCCTTCAAATTGATCAACTGTAGACTTGTACTCTTCTGGTAAGCCTCTGAGTATATACTCCTCCTGATCTTCATGTTCTATTGGTTTGCCCAATAAGGCCAAATGATCAAACCGAGTAGTGAATCCTTGTATGTATTCATCTATAGATCGAGTTCCTTTTGACCAGTTTTTGATTTGCAGGCAGAGCTGTTGGATATGACCGCCACTCGGTTTGGCGTAGGTGTCTGCAAGAGTTTTCCAGATGTCTGCTGCTGTTTTGGAGGTGGAGACCAGAGGCTGAACGGTGAGGGAGATAGTTCCGATGAGCCCGTTGTAGATCAGTTTGTCTTGACGCTTCCAAAGCGTGTGTGCAGGGTTGGTTGATTGAACCGTGATTGTTCCAGTAGGCGGTGGAACAAAGCCATCGAGATGGCTACCTAAGTTATACCCATCAAGAAGAGCATAGACTTGAAAGCTCCACATCATGTAGTTGGTTGCCGAAAGCTTTGTTAGATTGCACATGTTGACGTTAAGAAGAGTTTGAGAAGAGGTGTCAACTGTTTCTATAAATGTGGTAGAGATGATGAGATGAGGAAGGAGAGAAGAAACTGTTAGGAAAAGAAAAGAACAACAAGCAAAAGAGACATAGAGAGACATAATCAGAAAAAAGGTTAGGGTTTGACTGCAGGCTTTGATACCATGTAAGTTAAATAAACTCTCTTATTCCATTAGTGAAGATTACAATGAGTTTATATATACAAGAGACGTCTAGTTAAACAGAGTTAATACAGTTACTATAAACATTGATACGATATATTGGAGAATTAATATGCTGAGATATGTATATCCTTAACAATATCTACTTTTCTTTGACAGTTAGGATAATTATTTTTTTAATTAGAAAAATTGATGAAACTTTCAATGAAAAAAATACAATTAAAACAGAAATTCTGATTTATTATCTGTTTTACTAAGAAAGAATAAAACCAAGTCAGTTGGTTTATTCTAAAAAAGCCACTGTCATGAGACGGCTATGAGGAAATTTTCTATTCATTGCGTATCATCATATAAGTTAGATTTCAAATGTCTTTGGAGTTTATCTTTTAATTAGTATTTATGATTTTGCTTTAGCTATAAACCACTTCCTCCTCCATAGATTGCTTTTGTTTTGGTAACATGACTGCGACTCTCTGATCATACATTCTTCAACTTATCATTACCAATTTCACTCATGTATTCTTCATCTTCTTCGTACCGGATTAGGAGATATCATGTCTTTCCAAGCTTCCACGGCCCCGACGTCCGTAGAAAATTTCTCAGTCATTTACATTATCACTTTGCAAGCAAGGGAATCACGATGTTTAAAGACCAGGAAATTGAAAGAGGCCAGACGATTGGACCTGAACTCAAACAAGCAATAAGAGAATCAAGGATCTCGATTGTGGTGTTATCAAAGAATTACGCTTCTTCAAGCTGGTGTTTAGATGAATTGGTGGAAATCTTGGAATGCAAGGAAGCTTGTGGGCAGATGGTGATGACTATTTTTTATGACGTTGATCCATCTGATGTAAGACATCAGAGCGGTGATTTTGGATCAGCTTTGAACATAATTTGTGAAGAAAAAACGGAGGAAGTGAAGCTGAGATGGAGAAAAGCTTTGACAGATGTTGCAGAAATAGCCGGTGTACATTCTGAACTTTGGTATGTAGCTGTTTTTTTTTTTGGGCTCATTAGTTTGAAATGCTTTTAGATTTCTTGATCAATGCTTCAATGGTCTCATTTTTTTTTTTTGCTTTTTTGGAGCAACTGAATTCATCAATCTGGCATGGGAAGATACTTCAAATCCCACGAACCTGATTTTGTGTTATGTTATTCACGGATGATGAGGCTAAGATGATCCAG
The DNA here is from genome assembly GCA_905132765.1 of Moricandia arvensis. Taxonomy (NCBI): domain Eukaryota; kingdom Viridiplantae; phylum Streptophyta; class Magnoliopsida; order Brassicales; family Brassicaceae; genus Moricandia; species Moricandia arvensis. The sequence goes on from CAJHQP010000977.1 coordinate 53,429, forward strand.
AAGATTGTTGCAGATGTTTCCAAAAATCTGAATGTCACACTTTCCAGGGATTTTGACAAGAGTGTGGGACTTGAAGCTCATTTAGGAAAACTGTACTCTTTGTTATGCCTAGAATGCGATAAAGTGAAGATGATTGGAATCTGGGGTCCTGCAGGTATTGGTAAAACAACCATTGCTAGAGCTTTATTTAGACAACTCTCTAGCCGTTTTCCGCTTAGGTGTTTTATGGGTGACCTCAAGGGAAGTTACAATAAGAGCAGAATGGGTGTTGATGACTATGATTACAAGTTGGGTTTGCAAAGCCAACTTCTGGCCAGGATTTTTAACCAAACCGACATGACGGTAGATGGTTTATGTGCAATAAAGTACTGGCTACATGATCAGAGAGTTCTGATTATTCTTGATGACGTGGAGGAGCCAGAGCAACTAGATATCTTAGTCAAAGAAACTTCTTGGTTTGGTCCTGGAAGTAGGATCATATTTACCATGAAAGATAAAATGATTTTGAAGGCACATGAGATTGAAGACTTCTACCATGTGGATCTTCCATCTGAAGAAGAAGCTCTTGAGATCTTATGCTTATCTGCTTTCAAACAAAGATTTCCACGGGAAGGTTTTGAAGAGCTTTCACATAGAACAGCAGGGTTTTGTGGTTATCTTCCGCTGGGCCTTTGTGTTGTGGGTTCATCTTTACGTGGAGCGGGCAAGGAAGAGTGGGGACATCAACTATATAGGCTAGAAACCACTCTTGATAAAAAAATTGAGAATGTATTAAGAGTTGGATATGACAAACTGTTACAGGAAGATCAAGATCTTTTTCTTCACATAGCATGCTTATTCAACAGTGAGGATGTTGATCACATGACAACTCTACTTTCAAACAGTAATTTGGACGTCAGAAATGGATTGAAGACCCTAGCTGATAAATCTCTTGTGAAGGTATCTACTGATGGGCGGATAGTGATGCACTGTTTACTACAGAAATTGGGTAGACAGATAGTTCTTGAACAGTCTAAAGAACCTGGGAGACGTCAGTTTTTAGTAGAGCCTCAAGAGATTTGTGATGTACTAGCAAATGAAACTGTAAGTTCTTACATTATCATATAATTCTCTTGAGATATTGTTAATATACCTTTCATATTGTGCCACAATTTTAACTCTTTGTGTTGGAATAATTTTTAGGGTACTGGATCTGTCTTAGGTATATCATTTGATATGTCCAAGATCAGTGAGTTCTTTATAAGTAAGCGAGCCTTTGCAAGAATGCCTAATCTTCGATTCATAAGATTTTATGTAAATAAGCCAGGCTTGCATCAAAAAGTTACCTTGTTAGACGATATGGAATATCTACCTCGTCTAAGGTTATTAGAGTGGAATTCATACCCGAGGAAACGTCTTCCTTCAAGATTTCGACCGGAGTGTCTCATTGAGCTCCGTATGCAATTCAGCAAGCTTGAGAAGCTCTGGGGAGGAGTCCAGATTGGTCTTTTACTTATATATATATATATATATATATATGTTTCTGATGATCAGCCTAATTATAATAATAACTTTCATTTGCTGTGTAGCCGCTTGTAAATCTCAAGAAGATAGATTTGAGCTATTCCTTCAAGTTGAAAGAGATCCCAAATCTTTGGGAAGCTTCAAATCTCGAGATACTGAGACTTGTATTCTGTAAAAGTTTGGTGGAGCTTCCCTCCTCTATTTTGAATCTACACAAACTGAAGAAGTTGACAATGAAGGGGTGCAAAAAGCTACAAGACATTCCTACCAACATCAACTTAGCATCTCTTGATGAAGTGGACATGAGTAATTGCTCAAGTTTGAGAAATTTTCCGGATATTTCTAGGAACATCAATCATCTCAATGTACGAAACACAAAGATTATAGAAGTTCCCCCGACAATTGGCAGGCATTGGTCTAGTCTTACGTGGCTTCATATAGGCAGCAGAAACCTCAAGACATTAAGTTATGTCCCGGAAAGTATAAGGAAGCTAGACCTAAGAAACAGTCATTTTATCACGATTCCAGATTCAGTCATTTGTCTTCCTTTTGTACAAAGTCTTATCATCCAAAACTGTAGAAAGCTCGTGTCACTACAGGGTCTTCCCCCTTCTCTATGGTGTCTGGATGCAACTGATTGCAGATCGCTAAGAAGCGTATTTCACTCTTTCAGTGATCCGTGTGCAAGTTTTAACTACCGCAACTGTGTGATGCTGGAGGAAGAAGCACAGAGAAGAATCATACAACAATGGGACTACAATTATGTATGCTTACCGGGTAAAGAAGTCCCTATAAACTTCACTCATAAAGCGACAGGAAACTCCATAGCCATCCCCATGGGTTTGGATTGTGAGGGAGCTTTCTTAGCATCCTTAAGATTCAAGGCTTGCCTTCTGCTTTCTCCAGTTAATGGATATCCACTTTTTGATATAACTTGTCGTCTAAGAAACAAAGAAGGTCTGCTCCTAAACGAAGTTGAGTACTGGATTTCAGGGCTTTCACCTAAGTTTCTGACGGAACATCTCCTAATATTTTGTGGGGACTTGTTTCAAGCAGACAAATGCCATGAATTGGATGTGACTACGAGTGAGATTCTGTTTGAGTTCAGCTGTAGGGACAACGATGACAAGATAATTGAGTGTGGTGTACAGATCATGAGGGAGGAAGGCGAGAGTAGTAGCAGCGAAGTGGACTGCTATGAAACTGGAGGCAATAGCAACCACCACACAGATGGAGAGTAAGAAGCACAAGACACTTTATAGTCTCTCAAGTCGAAATTATCAAGAGGAGTAAACATATTAGTCGTTGTACTTGGCTTAGGAATCTTGGTCCCGGGAAGAAGAGGATGATAATGGACAGAGCAGACGTCTCTGGAATCTCATGAGACCAGAGACCAGTGATGATACGTTACCATCTTCATGCGGTACTATCTTATAAAAGAAAAGAACATATGGAGATGTAGACTTTGAGGCTGATGCTGTTCAGCTCCTTAAAATTGGAAGCATCACAGACTGTTATTTTAGAGTTGCGGAAGCTTAATCTGAGGGGGAAAAAAAAGTTCTCCTATGTTTAGTGCAGCTACTTTATATTGTAAGGCTTATCTATATCGACATTTTGTTGTATCTCTGTCTCTGCCGTTTTTGTTCGCTAGATTAGGTGGCGGTAAGATATTGTTGTGTGTTGGTGAATAATTGACAAAGACTTCTATTGCTAGTTCACTGCATTGCTGTTTGGTTAAGAACTTTGGTTCAAGATTGAAGATTAGTCCAGATCATTCCACATGTGCGGGATACTTTCAGGTTAATCCAAAAAAAAAATTGAGTACATACATGCTCTGTACAGAGTTTGGTTTTGCTATTTATATGTAAAATTATCAAAAATATTTAGAATCTAATCAATGCTTATAAAACACGAAATTATATTTTACTAAAATATAAATTTATTAAATATTCTTATGATAGTGTATATTTATATTTGAAAAAAGAAAATCAGAATTTGTGATGTTTTGTCATTTGTAGTGTATATGATATCATATAATTGGTATTACTTTGTATAAAATTATATTTAATTTTAAAATTTGGACAATTTTGTAAATTCTCGTCATAAATTACTAATAAAAATTATATTATATTCTAATCACTGATTAATTTGTTTTATTCCATAATAGTGATATATGATTTATTAAATTAGTGTGTATAATTTTTAAATTGTCAGAACATCATTTCAACCGCTTTAATCACTATTTGTAGATCCACCTTTCAACTTTAATGCAAAGGTGAATGTGTGATCTATGGAATTTTAATATTATTAGAAAAGTTGTATTTGTAAATGATAAGTGAGGTGTGATCTATATGAAGTCAAACTGAGGATTATGACATAGCGATCTTGTCAAAGCCCGTAAACTGGCTAATAAACCCAATGTGGTGTACAATTTTTTGAGGTGACGACGAGTCTAAGATGTCATGTATTATTATTATATATAGCTATGAGAAGAGAAATGTTGACTTGTGTAATATATATGTTTGTCTGCATGGATCATTTGATATGTTTATTGATGATTTAATATGTTGGGTGATGCATGTTATAGGATTAGTATTTTCGTATGTAAATTGGTTAGTTGTGTTAGGAGTCTTGTTGGCAGACATAACTATTATGAGTGAATGGTTTTATGTTATTCATTCTCCTCTTTTTCCTTTTTAGTGAATGCAAATTTTTATTATAGTCAAAGCTAGGACACGAGCCAAAGGACAAAGTGATTGGAAACAGGCGTTACATTATGACTCGAAAATGATGCTGGTGTTTGTGTATGTATGTTTCTCTTGCTATTTTTTTTTTCTTTATTTTATGGTACTTTTTACTGGAATTTCAGTGTGAAAGTATATATCGATTTGCTGACTCCCATCCGGTATGAATTCGATTAGATCTATAAAATTTGATAACAATATAATAGTATTCAAACATAAAGAAGATGGAATTGAGTTCTTCCTTTCATTGAAAGAATCTGGATCTCTCGAATGCTACAAAAATTGAGACAGTGCTTGTGGTTATTCGTATGAGTTTGGTGGATCCTCCTTCCTCTAATACAATATCTTTCATTAACAAGGGCTTGAATGGAACAATCTGTAGTTTTATATATTTTGTCGTAGAACTGATGTTGTAATTTTTTTTGTTCTAAATGTATAAATTCTTACTGTAAAATCTTGGTTACAGACTTATAGGTTTGAGAAGAATTAATTATTTATATGTAATTTTTAAAGCCAATATTTAAGTGCTCTATATATTTTTGCTTTATAAATTCAACAAGAAAAAAAAGTAAAGAAAATATATAGTTTAAAAAAATCTTTCTAAAGCATTCGACGAGGTTTGTGTTTTGGAAAAACATTTGAAATATTTTAAAACACTTCCAGACTTTATAATCATCGCATGAGTGTTTTATGAGAGAGTGCAGCAACTATGTAACATGTTTTGGGATTTTTATCTTTCACAATTGAGTTCTTTCGAGAAAGAACAGAAGAATTATAAGAGTTTAAAGATTGTAAAGATCTTTCACGCTTTTGATGCTTGTAAAGATTCATGTTTCTACACCATCATCAAGTATTGACTGTTTTTTAATAAATATTTATTGAGTTGATGAGAATTACGAAGAGAAGATGGTCGAAACCATATTGTTCTAAAAGTCGGTAACAAACTGATAGCGAAAAGATGACAGTTAGCTCATTAATGCATGAACTAAATGTAGATGAAAGTACCAATTGTAATGACATTGATAGAGAGTCATAGTTAGCTCATTAATGCATGAACTAAATGTAGATGAAAGTACCAATTGTAATGACATTGATAGAAAGTCATGTAAGTTAGATTTACATAAACCATAAGATTTTTAAACATCTAGGTTAATCATATAATATAATCATATGAATGTTTATAGATTTACATGTATTCATTGTGTCTCGGAGATCTTCCTGAATGTATTGAATCCTGAATGAAAGACGAACAACTTAATATCTTCTTAGAAACTTTTAGGTTTCTCGCCCCTTGCCTATAACTTTATGTGTTGTTTTTAGGATATTTTTATGATGATCTAAAGATATGTATTTATAGGTGGAGAGATGACCAAATTCCTGTTTAGGGTTTCCTTTAGATTAATCTCAACCGTCCATCAAGGTAGAGATAAATTATGAATAACTCTTTTATTTTCAATGTCATTGGTCACCAAATATATTAAGGAATAGTAATATTCCAATAGAAAACGAATAACTATAAGACCATATAATAGGGAAAGGAAATATTCCTTTACAGTCTCCCACTTGGTCATTAGTAAGATCCACTAATGTTTTCTTTATGGAATCATAACGCCGACATGATATGCTATAACTTTATTTTTCATTTGGTCATCATAAGTGTTATAACTAATCTAGTAATCAATGAGAGTCATGGCGGTTACATATCATTCCGCAACATGATCCCTTCTATGTACTACTACATTGACCACCTTCCTAGTTAGACCATAAACATAAGTAGGAGTCTTATAATGGTCTCTGTAATGTCTTAAAATAAAGACTTATTCTGTTATCAGAAATCTAATCAACAATAATGTGTGTGCACATTAGAAATAGAATATATAAATAGATGTAAAAGTCATAAAGAACGCAATTAATTTTCATACATAAGCTAATCGTACAAACAACATAATTAAGTGCTATCCTCAAGACCCATTCTTTCAACATGCTTAATGAAAGTCTTTGGAGATAAAGCTTTTTTTAAATATATCTGCAACCATAAGTTCAGTGCCTATATGTTCAATGATAAACTTTTCTCTTTTGACATCTTGCTTTAGTGATAGATATTTGAGGTCCATATGCTTGGCTCCTTTAGATATCCTATCATGCTTAGAGAAGAAGATTGCGGCTTGATTGTCACAATAAAGAGTGAGAAGCTTGTCAACAAAACTCAAAGCCCCAAACTCCGACACAAAATTCCGCAACCATGTTTCTTGAATAAAAGCCTCATAACATGCAATATACTCAACTTCCATAGTGGATGTATAGATTAACTCTGACTTTTGTTTTTTCTATGAGATAACACCTCCACCAAGGAGATACACATAGCACAGAGTACAGTGTCTAGAGTCTTTACATTCACCCAAATCTGAGTCTGAAAATCCAGCCATCTGTGGATGTGTTGGTTTCGATATGTCAACATGTGTTTCTTGTTCCCTTTAAGTATCTCAAAACCTTTTTTGTAGCTTGGCAATGAGCGAGTCTTGGGTTACTCTGAAATCTACCCAACATGCCAACTGTATGGCTAATATCAGGTATAGTACAAACAGGTGCATACATCAAACTTCCCACGAGAGATGCATAAGGGTATTTTTGCATTTTATTACGTTCCATTTCATTCTGCGGAGATTGCTTAAGATTAAGTGTATCACCTTTATGCATAGGAACAATGCTAGAAGAAAATATCATCATGCCGAATCTCTCAAGAACTTTATCAATATAAACTTTTTGAGACAGCCCCAAAATTCCTAGTGATCTGTCACGGAATATCTCAATTCCTATCACATAGGATGTCTCACCCAGATCTTTCATTTCAAAGTTCTTGGAGAGATAACTCTTAGTCTCATGTAATAGACCAAGATCACTGCTGGCTAAAAAGATGTCATCAACATACATAACCCAAAACATGAACTTACTCCCACTGATCTTGAGATATATGCATGGATCCACAATGTTTTCTTTGAAACCTAATTTCGTAATGGTTTCATCAAACTTTAAGTACCATTGTCTCGAAGCTTGTTTCAGTCCATATATTGATTTCTTCAATTTGCATACCATGTCTTCCTTACCTTCGATTATGAAGCCTTCAGGTTGATGCATATAGACTTCTTCTTGTAAGTCTCCATTAAGAAATGCGGTTTTCACATCCATTTGATGTAACTCGAGATCGTATTCAGCTACATATGCCATGATAATCCTGAGAGAGTCTTTTCTAGACACAAGTGAAAATGTTTCACTATAATCAATGCCTTCTTTCTGATTAAACCATTGGGCTACAAGTCTGGATCTACGACATTTAACATTGCCATGACAGTCGAGCTTGGTCTTATAGATCCATTTGCACCCGATTGTTTTATGTCCTTCAGGCAATGGAACAACATCCCAAACTTCATTCTTAACCATTGAGCTTATTTCATCTTTACTGGCATTAATCCATTGATCAGAATTAACATCTTTCATGGCTTGTGAATAAGAAACCGGATACCATTCTCCAGATTCTATTTGGTAAAGCACATAGTCATCAGAAATAGGTGATCTTCTCTCACGAGTTGATCTTCTTAATGCTGGTTCTTCTTGTACTTCATGTTCATTTTTGGTGATATTTTCATCATGGAGTGGTTGATCATTCAACTGGGTTTCCTCGTTGTGCAACGGTTCAACAACAAGAGGTTCCCAACATTCGAAACTAAGGGTAAAGGGATATTTACCCTAACTTCTTGAATGACCACATCTTGAACTTTATCACTCCCACTAATCTCACCATTCTCATAAAATCTGGCATTACAGGTTTCTATTATTCTCGTAGTATGAGTTGGACAGTAAAATCTATATCCTTTAGACTTCTCAGAGTAACAAGTAAAGAAACCACTGACCGTTCTGAAATCTAATTTCTTTTCATGTGGATTTTATATTCTTGCTTCAGCTGGGCATCCCCAAACTTAGAGGTACAACATACTTGATTTCCAGCCCTTCCACAGTTCAAAAGGAGTCTTTGGAACTGCTTTGCTAGGAACTCTGTTCAAGATATAGACTGCAGTACGTAATGCATCCATTCACAAAGATATAGGTAAATTAGCATGACTCATCAAGGATTTAACCATTCCCATATAAGTACGGTTACGCCTTTCAGCTACACCATTTTTCCATGGAGAACCAAGCGTTGTGTATTGAGCAACGACTCCTAATTTCTTGAGGAGTTTGGCAAATGGTCCAGGATGTTGTACATGTTTTAGTTCGGTGTTTATCTTGCAGGGGGAGATGTGTTTCAAAATTATGATCAGATAAATTTAATTTGTAAAGACGATTAACCAATATTCCAGAACCAATTTTATTAGAATTCAGAAATAAACTAAAATAATCATCTCCTTGAAAAGACTTAAAACCAACCAAATCAAGTTTACTTACTAAAACTAAATTACGGGAAATAGATGGAACATAAAGAGTGTGAAATAAATCCAAACAAAATCCATTATCTAAAATGAGTCGATAAGTGCCAATAGCTTCAATTGGCGCTTTGTCTCGATTTCTCATAAGTATATATTTTTCACTTGGATTTATGGTCTGGGTTGTAAAGAATCCATGCAAGGAATTAGTTACATGTACATTAGCACCGCTATCAATCCACCAAGTATCAGAAGAAGCATGAGTAAAGTTAGATTCGAAAAAGCTTACTGAACCCAAAAGATTACCTTTCTTTTCAAACCATTCTTTTCTTTTAGGGCAATCTTTCTCAAAGTGTCCATACTTTTTGCAAAAGTTGCATCATTCATCTTTTCTTACCTTTTTCTCATTGACTTGATTAGAATCATTCATTATGGGTGGTGCTCTTTTATGACTCACTTGATGTCTTTTCCCAGCATTAGGTCCAACTCCTTGGACATATTGGGCAACCTTGATACCTTCACTACCAAGCCTTGATTCCTCTTGGATTAGTTTATTAGCCAATTCAATAGACGTCCATTTTTCAACAATGACATTGTAATTGATTTGGAATGGTCCATACTGAGGAGGTAAAGAGTTTAGGAAAAACTGGACAAGGAATGAATCATCCACACTCATTCCTAAACTCTTTAGCTTAACCGCAAGATTGGTCATTTCAATGCAATGTTCATGCATAGACCTTGTGCCATCAGGTTTAATGGTTGTAAGATCTGTCATAAGTTTCCCAACAAAGGATTTGTCTGCAGTCTTAAACCGTTCTTCTATAGCTGCTAGATAAACCCTTGCTTTATCTACAACTTGAAGGGGAGTTTTGATGTTGCTAGCTATTGTCATCCTTAACAACATGATGCTCAATCTGTTAGATTTCTCCCATGCTTTATGGAAAGCCTTTCTTCCTCAGTACTATCATTAGTTAGTTGGCTAGGCTTTTCTTCACGAAGTGCCAAATCCAAATTTAGTACACCCAATGTGAACTCAACTTTCTCTTTCCATTCTGAGAAGTTGGTTCCACTGAGGATTAGGATATAAGAGACCATAGATGACAAACAAGCAGGGAAAGATGCAGCATTTTAGAGATAAAACAAGAACTAATTAAACTTCATAACTTAATCAACACTTAGAATTGAATGTGTATGACAAGAAATTATAATGTTCCTGTGAGAATCACATAATCTCAGATAAGGTCATAGATTCATTAAACTTTATTGAATGGTGTACCGAATTATTCAAGCTAAGTTATTTGTGGATATCCTTAGCCTTCACGATAACAATCATTCCATTATTAGTGATGTATTGAATTACTCAAACCAAATCATATGTGGATGTCTTTAGTTTACACAACACATACACTATAAATTATTTGATCAATTCCCATGGTTATAGTCTACATGTGGGTAACTAAATAATTCATAAGAAGATCAAAAACTTGGTTTAAATAATAATTTTTAGTTGCAAAGTTCCATAGGATAAAGTCATTGTGGTGATATCTAAACCCTAATTACCCTTTACGTGAAATATAATTTTGTACAAATTATAAAAGTGTTTTGTATATATAAATATTAGTTATATACGGATTATGCATATAAATTTTTATAACTTAAGTGTAAAATCATTTTTGTACAAATTATGTACAAAACGATTCTGCAGGATATACAAAACACTATGTACGAATTATGCACATACTAATAATCATTATCAGTTTCGCACAAAAACTTCACGAATCATTATTTTCAGGAATAAATTAGGAATAACTCCTTTATGTGATTTCAGTTTTGCAAATAATTCCTCTTTAAGGTTTTCTTTAGATTAATCTACGATAGAGATAAATTAGGAATAACTCCTTTATTTCCAATTTCATTGGTCACCAAATATATTAAGGAATAGAAATATTCCAATAGAAAACGGATAACTATAAGACTATATAATTGGGAAAGAAAATATTCCTTACAAGTTAGAGCTAAGCGCGACCACCTCTGGCCCGTCGACGCTTCCCTAGTCCTCTACCTCCACGACCTCTCTTTCCATGTCCACATGTGATGAAATCCAACATTTCCTTAGCTTTTTTTAGAAGGGTGCACTAGTCTCTCTGTAAGGAATCTGTCCCCAAGATCTTAATTTCAACTTTAACAACATTTCTCTTTAATCCAATACTTTTTATCTCAAATCTCAATCGTCTTACATGTAACTACATTCAATCAAAAGCCGAATAACATAACAATAGTTTAAGATTTGTAGTGAAAACTTTTAAAACGTAACCCAAATAGATGACACCATTCTGACTCCTACTCCTGCACCTCCTCGATCATATCAAAACGGAGGGAGTAAGTAAATTTAATTACTTAGTGAGGATAGGTTCTAGGAACCTACAAACTCATCTCAAATCACATAACATATCAAGCACAAGTCATAAGTTTATATCACCTATCATTCATCTAACAAGATTCCCTAGACTCTATAATCCATGAATGCCCCAAGCCAACCACCCGAACACCCCATGATCTTACACAGCTTCATCGTTCTCTGCCCAACCGGCACTCGCCACACCGGCACTCGCCACACCGACACTCGCCAAACTGGCACATGCCAAACCGGCACATGCCAAACCGGCACACGACAAAGTGGCACATGCCAAACCGGCACTCGCCAAACCGGCACTCGCCAAAATGACACATGCCAAACCGACACTCACCAAATCGGAACACTACGACACAATCTCATGACTCATCGACGGCTTCAAGATGCCCTACAATCTTATCACCTTTTAGTGTTATCACACAACCGATTATCCTTTGACAACCTATCACGCTCTAGGTTCTTTTACTCACATCAACAATAAACATGCTTTTCATCACATCAACACAAATCAACAACTAGATCTAGGTCAACATTAACAAAGGACTAAATCCTCTACGTATTATACAACATGAGAGAAGTTCACAACCGCGTCCTCACCTTTGCCTCACTCGACGACACAAATCTAGAGCTAGGACAAGAAGAAGAAGTCAACCGTACAACTAGTATTATGCACTATCATACTCAACAAGAAATGGGAAAAGGGATTAAGGATCAGATCTGTCACACCCAGTGACAAATAGCTGAGAGGAAGAAGAAAGACATGTCGATCAAAGGCCTACCGAAAAGATATGACGAATGACAACAAAAGACAATAAAGGAGGGAAAATTAGAGATGGTGGCTGCTTGGAGGTGGCTGCGGCTCGGATCTAGGGTTTAAGTCTCTTGATGGCAGTTGGCTCGGGATCTCAGCAGAGCCTCACTTTTATTCTCTCTAAAGAGAAATAGAGGAGGAGGTACCTCCTTTATAGGAAAGGAAATGGAACCCTATGGTTTTAATTCTAATGGGTCATATATACCTAATGGACTTCTCTTAATAAAAAAGGAAAAATTTATGGGCTGGGTTTGGGAATATTACAATTTTCCCCACTTACTAGGATTTTTTCTCTGAATTCTACGTCTCAAAAATTCAAAACAAAAAATCACAAACCCGGAGAGATCCATCGATCCCCCATACACAACTTGGCACTACAATTCACAGGTTTCCGTAACCAACTCAGTTCAGTGATCCTCATAGAGATCTGAATTTCCTCTTGGGTCCCATCTCTTTCCCATGAACTATTGCTTTCTTGCGGTTTACAACTCAACATGCTTGATTATACGCTGATACACTATGACACATAGAGACCAATGATCTTTAAAGAATTAAATCATGTCTTTATCAACTCTGCATAAAGCTGACACGTTAACATTCGGTGAAGTGAGACCTTCGTGTGTCATTCCAACCGACATGCCACCACACCAGTCCTCTCATAATCAGGAACGACCCCATGTACCATAACCTTAACGTCTTTAATTTAACTTACATATCACTTTTCTTAACGTTCTCATCTTGAGATACCTTATCATTCATGCAAATTCCAAAATCCTTATGGCGTTTGCCACCATAATCTATTATGGTCATGTGTTCCTTCTTGAATTTCATAAAGAAAATCCTCTTCAAGCAATTTCACTTACTTAGCGGTTTCTTAAATCATCCCTGGCTTTAGATTTTGGTTCTCCCCCACTTTGATCCAGCATAAGGAGTCCAATATGTTCTCCTATACAAACCTCGTACATAGACATTTTTATGCTTGAATGACATATATTATCGCCAGCTAATTCAAACATAAGTAGTTTCCTTCCCACTTTTCCTCCCATTCCAACACATATGCATGCATCCTAGAATGATCATCATGTCCTTAAAGATCCAACAACAAGTCTTTGTCATTACCATGCCCCATTTCCATTTGGCACATGTAATCCTTGCAGTAACCTGCTATAGATTCACTGTTCCTCATTTATTGACTAACATGCCTCTACTATGAAATCCATGAAAACATCCTTCCTCATCTCGTTCTATGGATCTTCATCACCCAGAACAGTCACCCGGTTCCTGAATTGAAGCGTGCAACAAGACCAAAATTTTCAGTCCATGATTGTCCTCTTGCACTGAAGGGTCACACAGGTGCAACTTGCCAAAGATCATCGCAGCTTCTAGTTACGTTTGTGTACACTATCAATGGTATTCAATGCTGATATAGTAAAGATCTCTGTCCTAGTCCTTGTTCCATTAAAGACATCTTCCTCTCATATTGAAGAATTTGGACACATGTTTTGGCATAATCCATTAAGGCCCGACGTCTCTGTCTCTTATATCTCCTTATTGTTGGCACGTCTCTAGAGGCCCATAGTTGTCATTCGTTTTGGCGCGACTGTCTCGACTCTTGTTGCCTTTGGTTTTGAGAACTTTTCAACGATCCAATAATGTAATAATTTATGCTCACAAAATATAGGTTGTTCTAGTGGGGCATGCGCAGTTACTCCCTCACTACTACTGATCCTAAATAACACACTAGGACTACATTACTAGCACTTAGGTGCACACTACTTCAACTAATCAAACTTTTAATGCAAGAATATGCATAAATACATACCCATGATCAGCTCAGCTCATTCGTGATCCCCAACAACAAAGACCCTCGGCTCTGGTGCTTGTCTCTTGGGTGGTGGTGGCAATATTCCATCTGCTACTCTCACCTTATGAACTCTACAACACTTTGCTATATGACCTTGACATTTGCAGACAAAAACATCTAGTATCCGGTTGTTGTCTAAGCGGAAATTCTTCTAAAGGTTTTCCAGTTGCTTGCACTAGAAACACACCCCATGCCAACACTCCTCTAGGTGCTTCTTTTCATACCTTTCACAGAATTCTTTAAGTGGAACTGCAGTTGCTGCACATAAGGTTTCCCAAGTCCTTTTCACAGTTGTGGCATGCATGCTCTTAGTTTGCTTACGCTCTTCTTCCAGTCCAGTTCCTTGCTTAAGAGCCTTTTCTATCAACTCATTGATGTCTTGATAATCCCACTCATTACAACGATTCTTGAGCTCAATCCTCACTCCTTCAAGAAAATTCCAAATCAGCTCACGCTCTCCCAAGTAGTGGCCCGCAAATCTTATTAAAAATTGAAATATTCCTTGTATTCCTTCTCATTCCTTGTTCCTTGGTGAATGTCCAGGAATTCACCTTTCATTTGATCCGTGGCCTCCCGTGGAAAGTACTTTTTGCTGAAAGCCTCTAAGAAATCTGCCCGTGTCAGTTCATTGCGTTCTTGCATTGCATCCACGACTCCCTCCCACCATACCAAGGCGTCGCACTTTAGGTAATGGACAGCCAAGTCCTTGCGGAACTCGGGCGGGCATCTGGTGCATTAAAATTTCTCTCCAACTTCTTTCTCCAATTGTCTGCAGTGATAGCATCTTCTTTTCCACTTAAGAGTTCCATTTGCATGTCTCTCATGTACTGCATCATGTCCAAATACCAGGGTCCTTCTCCTTGCACTCGCATATGCAGTGGTGGAGGTGGCTGTTCACTGTGTTTCTCGTTGGAGATTGTGTGGCTCCAACTCCTATTGGACCACTATTTCCTAACATTCACCCTTGTTAGGCTTCTTAGTACTTCTGCAGCTCCTCTAAGACTGAAATATCCACAACATCTTGACATTCTTCTGAACCCCTCTTGATGTGTCTCTCCCCTCTGGATCTACTTCGGTACAGCTCCCATTAAAATTTAGCACGTGATTCAACTCTAGCGGCATGATGAGCTGCTCTTTGGGCGGAGGTCACTGTTGAAGTAACCTTGTCATTCTTTGGTGGCATCATGATACAAAAAATGGCATGTCAGATCCTGACCGCAAAATATATCACTACATCATCAAGTAAGCGAGGAGCTTTGGTCAGAATGTTTCTTTGTATTAATCTTTTGAAAATCTCCATTTAGTAAAACGTCTGAAAACACTTTGAAACCCATATATAAAACATTGTTGGTCTACACCTAACCCTGGACAACACCCGCTGGGTTTAACCCTCTCTGATACCAATTGTAAGGACCATGTTCCTAGGATCTTAATTACAACCTTAACAACACTTCTCTTCAATATAGTACTTTCTTTATTTTAAATCTCAATCGTCTTACAAGTAACTACAGTCAATAAAACCCAAATAACATAACAATATTTATAGAATTTGTAGTGAAAACTATTAAAACGAAACCCAAATAGATGTCACCATCCCAATTCCTAATCTTACACCTCCTCGATCATACCTTCAAGAAGGAAGGGTAAGTAATTGAGATTACTCAGTGAAAGTAGGTTCTAGGAACCTATGAACTCATCTCAGATCACATAACACATCAAGCACAAGTCATTAATTAATATCACCTACCATTCATCTAACAAGATTCCCTAGACTCTATGATCCATGAGTGCCCAAAGCCAGCCTCCGAAAGACCCCCCCCCATTATCTTACACGGCTTTACCATTCTTTGCCAGACCGGCACTCGCCACACCGGCTCTCGCCAAACCGGCACTTGCCAAATGGGAACACGCCAAACCAGCACTCGCCAAACCGGCACTCGCCAAACCAGCACTCGCCAAACCAGCACACGCCAAACCGACAATTGCCAACCAGCACACTACAACACAACCTCTTGACTTATCGACAGCGTCATGATGCCCTACAATCTTATCAACTTTCAGTGTTATCACGCAACGAGTTATCTTTAACAACCTATCACGTTCAAGGTTTTTTACTCACATCAGCAATCAACATGCTTTTCATCACAACAACACAAATCAACAACTATATCTAGGTCAAAATTAACAAAGGAATGACTCCCCGAGGTATTGTACAACATGAGAGAAGTTCAGAAACTGGTCCTCATCTTTACCTTACTCGATGACACATATCTAGATCTAGCAGAAGAGGAAGAAGTCAACTTAGCAACCACATATATGCACTATCAAACTCAACAAGAGATGTGGAAGGGGATTAGGGATCAAATCTGTCACACCCAGTGAGAAATAGCTTAGAGGAAGAAGAAAGAGATGTAGATTGGAGGCTTACCGAAAAGATCTGGCGAGCAGCGACAAAAGACAACGAAGGAGGGCAAATTGGAGACGGTGGTGGAGGATGGCCAGCGATGGTGGATGCTTGGAGGCGGTTGGCGGCTCAGATCTAGGGTTCGGGCGCTTGATGGCTGTTGGCTTGGGATCTCTGCATGGTTTAGCTTCTATTCTCTTTGTAGAGAAAAAATAGAAGAGTAGGTACCTCTTTTTATAGGAAAAAGGGGATCCTAAAGTTTTAATTATAATGGGCCATATATCTAATGATTTTCTTTTAATAAAAATGGGAAATTTTATGTGCTGAGTTTGAGGATGTTACACTGCCTCTCAAGTTCCTTTGCTCCCATGGTGTAACCAGAACCAGAGGGATATAATCATCATCGAAAAAATCGGACTAACTGTTTCCAACCAGTAGCGCTTTGATATCTGAAGAGTTAAAAGCAGCAAGCCTGTTTGAACTTAAATCTTTTGCGGTGGGAGAATTTTGCAGACTGGTTGAAGAAATGACCTTCTGTTTCGGTAAATCAAATAGTGAGCTTAATGTTGTAGGTTTCGGATATAACTGTTGGAAGCTCCTACACACATTTTAACTTTCAACCTTGATACATACTCTTCATGCAGACCCGTGCTTCAGTAAGAAAAAAATGAAACTTTGCTTAGGGCAGCAAATTTTTATTAAAAAAACGAAGGACATCATTTTTACTAGTCTTATGTAAAGACCAACAAATCACATTAAGTGAAAATATATTCCGACGCTTGATTTATGGAAATTTTGTTATCATAAAAATTTATAATGTTTCTATAATCTAATGAATGCGAATCTCAATAAGTATATATTTTGAGGAAAAAAATGTTTGTTGAAATTTTGTTTCCATATAAGCAAGGATGTGAGACTATAATTAAGTAAAAATGCAACATTAATGTGTATGAATAAATTGCGTATAATGTATATATGTAGATATGTAACATTAATGTGTATGAATTAATTTTCATATAAGCAAGGACGTGCAACTCAATATGTCAAGGATCCTATAATTGCGTGGTTTGCGATTTATGATATGCATTGAATTCAAAATATTATGGAAATTTATAGAAAAACATTTGTCCAAAAATATATATAGTTAAAATGGATTTGTTTTTAAAATTAGAATTTAAACTCATTTCCATAAAAACAATTTCTCCAAAATCGATAAAGTTAACCATATTAAATCGACATAAAAACATATTCTCTCTACCAGTATAATGGGAAGACCAAATTAGAGTTTTTCTTACCCTATCATCTTTAATCTATTAAAATTTTCAACATCTTTAATCTATTTTTACACCTAACATCTTTAACATCTTTACTCACAAAATACTTTTACACCTAACATCTTTAATCTATTAAAAATATACGTAATTTTTTCATAAAAACGATATAGTTATACTAAATTAGAGTTGTCATATATAATCTGTTTTTGTATGCTTATTAAAAAATAATTCATTGTAAAATTTTTAATATTTGATAAAAAGAATGCGGTTGATAAAAAGAATATTTGATAAACTGTATTTTAGATAGTTCAATTCTCGATAACCCAAGCTCTGCGTAATATTAATCATATTGCGTTGATTCTTTTTTGTAATATAAAATATATGGTTTTACCAATAACCAACAACAATTGCATAAATCTTACTTATTTAATCTTACTCAAAAACCATAGTGTTATAATTATCAATATACAACAACAACAGTTTATATCTATAAATATAATTGTTTAATTTTACTCAAAAACTATAGTTTAATAGTTAAATCACCTTTATATCAGTAAGAGTATGTTAAATATATTGTTACCTAACATTTTTAAACAATTAAAAAAATATATAAAAAGTTTCGTGTCAAATTATAAAAGGAGAGTTTCCATAAATGTATACCTGCGAATTTAGTCAACCATAGCTTATTCACTACTAACATTTCCTTGTTCTAAATCATATACTATAATCAATATCTAGTATTATGGTAAAATGACATTACATGTAATTTATCTAGACAAAATATTTTTTTTTTTTAAAAAAGGTGTGAGAAGAGTCCTCATAATGATACGTGAGCAATGGCATTCTTGTTAATCACACATAAGGGCAAAATTAATTATTAGAAATGCTCCTCAAATAATAATAAAAGGATATTTGGATACGTTATGGAGTAATCTTTTACAGATGATGACCTATGTTTTCCTAATACAATCTCTCATATCTAAAAGGATAAAAAGGAAAGAGAGGAATAAAAGAGGAAGACAGCAAAAAAAAAAGAGTTTAATAAAACATGCAAGGTACTAAGAGCATCAGCATTGGTTACACATTTGAGTCTCTCAAAAAATATTATTTTAATTATTTTTTATTTTATAATTATTTAAAAAAATATAAGTCATTAGTTGAAAAACAATAAATCTCTCAAATATCTCTGAAAGTCTCTTTATGAAAAGATGTCCTTCAATCTCTCTCTTACTTAAAATTTAATGATGAGAGATTCACCTAAAACATACCAATGCGGATGCTCTTAGGGTATTATTATCCCTAAGAAACCCACTTGGGTTTCTAATTTTTTTTAAGTGAACTAATCGCAAGCTGCCACGTGTCAGTGGGGCCCGCGAACAGTGCAAGAAACCCATAAAAACCGGTTTTTAATTCATAGTTTTTGTAACCAATTCTTATACTGTTCATGGGATCCACGCAATAAAAACCCCTTAAGAAACCCACTAAAAAACCCCTATAATCATGATCTAAAATGGAAGTAAAAGGCAGTTGAAGAGAAAGTTAGGTGAACTTAAATGGCCCTAATACCTTTTACCCTTACTTCTTCTTCACAATACGCATCTATACATATAGCAAAGAAGAGAATAACTTAAGAGTACAATATGGAAAGACAAGACGTAGATCATTTGTTAAGCCTCAATGTCGAAAACAACCACAACACCTTCACCTTCTTTTGTTGATAAAAACCTAGTGATATGCCTTCCGGAGAAGTAGAGTCTTCTTCATCTTCTTGGTTTCCAACGAGCTTTCTGTTGGGGAAAGTCACCCACGATGCAGCGGAATATTATGGTTGTGTTCCCCCTGATCTTGTGTGAACCTGTGAAGAAAATACTTGCACGATGGCAACATATAGTATAAACAGAAACTAAATGAGACAATCACTTTTTACGTGGAAAACCTCCTCGATGTGAGAAGAAAAAACCACGGGACTGTAGTCCACTCAATAATCCAATATATAAATGGGTGAGTACAACCACGTCCTCCATGTTCAACAACCTGAATAGAACAGAGACACTAGCTTCAAAGAGCTATCTCCAACACAAGAACAACAACAAGAGAGTAAATCCAAGCTTCAAAACTAGCAGCAACAAAACGACCTCAGCTCACTAGGATTCCGGCAACCAGAGACTAATACCACTGTACAAATCCAAGATGAACAAGTCAACAACAACTCTGCCAAGTTTCAGCTCAATCAGAGAATATCTAACCGTCAGATTTACCAAACTCTCAAGACAACACTGCTGAAGAACGTGACGACCAGCTTCACTAAAACCCATACAACAAAAGATCCAACCGTTGAAATCCAAATCCCTTAGGTGAACCTCTAACCCACTGACTTAAGAAGCTTCCCACAACATATCAACCCGATCAGAGTAGGTTTGACCCTCCAAAACCTGCCTTGACAAACCCAGACGAATCTGCCTCCTTCTCTCTTTTTCTCTCCTTTTGTCTAATCTCTTTTTCTTGTTTTATGCTTTTGTCACTACTTTCCTCACACAAGAAATTAGGTTAAGAGACTTTATAGTGTCTCACTAACCTTAAGGTCCAATAATAATCTCATGGACTAATATCAATGGCCCAACACCAAGTTTGGTTATCTCCAACCAAACCCATTGGATTTTCTCCATCTAGAAGAAACCCAACAAACTCCCCCTCCGACTAGGTGGAGGAAACAGCCATACCGGCTATCCGTCGGCATACCTCAAGCTTACCCCTCGGCATACCTCAAGCTTCCCCCTCGGCAAAGATTTTGTCATCATATCAGCTCCATTTTCATCCGTATGAACTTTTTCAAGTTCCACTTCCTTAGAAGCAACCACATCACGGATCCAATAATATCTCCTATGAATTTGTTTTGACTTCGAATGAAATGTGGAATTCTTCCCGAGATAAATGGCGCTTTGACTATCACAAAGCAACGCATACTTTTCTTGCTTGAAACCGATCTCTTCACAGAAGTTCTTCATCCACAACAACTCTTTACAAGCTTCAGTTGCAGCAATGAACTCTGCCTCAGTGGTAGATAGTGCAACACAATTTTGCAACCTTGACTGCCATGCCACAACTCCACCCGCAAATGTTACCAAGTAAACCAAAGTAGACTTACTAGAATCAACATCTCCAGACATGTAAGAATCAGTAAAACTGACAAGCAAAGGCTTCTTACCTCCAAAAGTAATCTTTAAATCAGAAGTTCCTCGGAGATACCTCAAAATCCACTTCACCGCATTCCAATGTTCTCTTCCTAGATTGGAGAGAAACCTGCTGACAACTCTAACGGCGTAGGCTAAATCTGGTCTTGTACAGACCATGGCATACATCAAACTACCCACTGCAGAAGCACATGGAACTCTCGCCATATCTTCCTTCTCCGCATATGTCTTCGGACTTTGTTGACTGTTCAGTCTTAAGTGTGGAGTAAGAAGAGTGCTCAACACTTTAGATTTGTCCATATGAAACCGTTTAAGTACTTTTTCAATGTACTTCTCCTGAGAAAAATGAATCAGCTTCTCACCTCTATCTCGAACAATCCTCATATCGAAAATCTGTTTCGCTGGACCCATATCTTTCATGGCAAAGGACATGCTCAACTGCTCTTTCAGCTCCTTAATTCTATCCATGTTCCTGCCCACAATCAACATATCATCGACATTCAACAACAAGATGATAAAATCATCATCACCAAACACCTTCACAAATTCACAATGGTCTGGATCAGTCTCTCCATAACCATGCTCCCCCATGACAGACTTGAACTTCATGTACCACTGCCTTGGTGCTTGCTTCAATCCATAAAGGCTTTTCTTCAAGCGGCAAACCAAATTTTCCTTGCCCTTTTTCACATAGCCTTCCGGTTGTTCCATGTAACTCTCTTCCTCCAAATCACCATGAAGGAAAGCAGTCTTCACATCCATTTGCTCAACCTCTAGATACTTGCTGCCAATCCAAGCACAACCCGAATGGATGACATCTTCGAAACAGGAGAAAAGATTTCATCATAATCAATCCCCTTCTTCTGGCTGTAGCCTTTCACAACCAATCTAGCCTTATATCGAGGTGGCAAATTGCTATCTTCATGCTTAATTTTATATACCCATTTATTAAGCAAAGCCTCCTTGCCCTTAGGCAATTCCACCAACTCAAATGTATGATTCTCCTCAAAAGAATCCATCTCCTCATCCATGGCCCCAAACCACATATCCTTGTGTTCATCCTCCAAAGCTTCATCATAGCTTTCAGGCTCTCCCCCATTAGTAAGCATCACATACTCACTAAGATCATACATTGTCGACGGTTTAAGACCTCTCTCGGATCTTCTAACAATAGTAGGTTGGTTCTCAGCAGCTGGTGTCTCACCATGATCATCACCATGATCACCACTGCCATCTTCATGTGCGGGAGCATTTGCACTGGGTGTATCATCTTGAACCTCAACCTCGACCTCACCTTGGACCGATGTAGAAGGAGTAGCCTTTGTATCGATCAAACTCTCATAACCCTGAGTTGGATTTCTGGACTTGTCAATGTCCTTAATTTTTTGATCTTCCATGAACACAACATCTCTACTCCTTACGAGCTTCTTCTCAACGGGATCATAAAATCTGTACCCGAACTCATCCTGACCATAACCGATGAACACACACCGTCTTAACTTCATCTCAAGCTTCGACCTCTCATCCTTGGGAATATGAACAAATGCCTTACACCCAAAGACCCTCAAATGACCATAAGAAACATCTTTACCGGTCCAAATCCTCTCCGGAATATCACCATCCAATGGAGCACTCGGTAACAAATTCAGCACATGAACCACCGTGCTCAAAGCTTCTCCCCAGAAAGTCATCGATAAGCCTGACTGTGAAATCAAACATCTCATCCTCTCAACAATCGTCATGTTCATCCTTTCAGCCAACCCATTCAACTGTGGAGTCTTAGGTGGCGTGAACTGATGCTTTATTCCATGCTTTTTGCAATGAGCATCAAATGGTCCAGAATACTCTCTACCATTATCACTGCGGATACACTTCAGCTTCTTCCCCGTTTGTCTCTCAACCAATGCCACAAAATGCTTGAAATATCCCAACACCTGATAATTCATCCTCATAGGAAATACCCACAACTTTCTTGAATGATCATCAATGAAAGTCACAAAATATGATGCGCCGCCAAGAGATCTTGTCTTCATTGGACCACACACATCTGAATGTACCAAATTCAGTACCTCGGGTTTCCTAGAAGGCACAAAAGACTTGAAAGATACTTTGTGTTGTTTTCCCGCCAAACAATGCGAACATTTCTGCAGGTGCAAACCAGAGATTCCTGGAATCACCTCATTCTTAGACAACACAAACATTCGCCTCTCACTCATGTGACCGAGTCTCTTATGCCACAACTCCATGACATTATCATTCTCCACTGCATTAACAGCATCTTTGGAGACCTTAGCCTGCATCTAATAGAAGGATGATGACTTTTCACCTCGAGCAACAATCAAAGAACCACGAGAGAGCTTCCATTTACCACCTCCGTGTAAACTGTAATAACCCTCATCATTAAGTCTTCCCATCGATATCAGATTCATCTGAATATCCGGGACATGCTTAACATCCTTAAGCATCAACCTAGTCCCAAGACTAGTCTCCAAGAAAATATCACCAATGCCAACAACCGGAGCCAAACCATCATTCCCCATCTTCATGGAACCATAAACACCCGGAGTATAGGTAGAAAACAAATCACGATGTGATGTAGCATGAGTAGTAGCTACACTATCAACCACCCAACTGGTTTCATGGCATGTAATTTTAATGGCATCACCCTCAAGAATAATGAGAAACTGTTCTTCAGCGATGGTCACCCGATCCACCTTTTCTTCTTGATTACCTTGCTGCTTGTTCTTCAACTTCCAGCAATCCTTCTTCATGTGTCCTTTCTTATGACAGAAACAGCACTCCATATTTGCAAATATATTAAATTTGCTCCTTCTACTGTTCTTGTCTCTCTTGGGATCTCTATATGAACTTCTCCCCCTTGACTCACTAACAAAGACATCAGAATGCAAACTGCTAGCATTCGACTATCTTCTTGCATCCTCATTAAGAATACTGTTCTTCACTGAATCCATCGAAATTGTACCTTTCGACGCAGAGTTACAAAGAGACATCCTGAAAACTTCCCAAGAATCCGGTAAAGTACCAAGAAGCCATAGACCGTGAATCTCATCATCAAACTTGATTCATGTCAGATAACTTGTTGAGAAATCCTTGAAACAAATTTAAGTGATCCGTCATCGGACTCTCCTCCTGATACATCAGCTCAATCATTTTCTTGATCATGTACATCTTGTTACTTCCGGTCTTCCTTGCATACAACTGGTCCAGCTTCAACCACAAAGAACGAGCATCAATCTCAGTCTCAATATGATGCAACACATTATCATCTACCCACTGCCTTATCAACCCACACACTTGGCGATGCAGCAACTTCCACTCTTCATTAGTCTTCTTTTCAGGTTTCTTCTCCTCAAAGACTGGAACATGGAATTCTTTAACAAAGAGCAAATCCTCCATCTTGCCCTTCCATATATGATAGTTAGCACCATTCAAGCTTATCATCCTGTCCATATTTTCCATCATTCACACAAGCGAACAATAACCTGATGTTATCAAATCCAAAGCTCTAAGAAAACCAGAAGCTCTGATACCACTTTGTTGGGGAAAGTCACCCACGGCGCAGCGGAATATTATGGTTGTGTTCCCCCTGATCTTGTGTGAGCCTATGAGAAAAATACTTTGACGATGGCAGAATATAGTATAAGCAGAAACTAAATAAGACAATCACTTTTTACGTGGAAAAGCTCCTCGTTGTGAGAAGGAAAAACCACGGGACCGTAGTCCACTCAACAATCCACTATATAAATGGGTACGAGTACAACCACATCCTCCATGTTCAACAAACTGAACAGAACAGAGACACTAGCTTCAAAGAGCTATCTCCAACACAAGAACAACAACAAGAGAGTAAATCCAAGCTTCAAAACTAGCAGCAACAAAACGACCTCAGCTCACTAGGATTCCGGCAACCAGAGACTAATACCACTGTACAAATCCAAGATGAACAAGTCAACAACAACTCTGCCAAGTTTCAGCTCAATCAGAGAATATCTAACCGTCAGATTTACCAAACTCTCAAGACAACACTGCTGAAGAACATGACGACCAGCTTCACTAAAACCCATACAACAAAAGATCCAACCGTTGAAATCCAAATCCCTTAGGTGAACCTCTAACCCACTGACTTAAGAAGCTTCCCACAACATATCAACCCGATCAGAGTAGGTTTGACCCTCCAAAACCTGCCTTGACAAACCCAGACGAATCTGCCTCCTTCTCTCTTTTTCTCTCCTTTTGTCTAATCTCTTTTTCTTGTTGTATCATTTTGTCACTATTGTCCTCACAAAAGAAAGTAGGTTAAGAGATTTTATATAGTGTCTCACTAATCCTAAGGTCCAATAATAATCTCATGGACTAATATCAATGGCCTAACACCAAGTTTGGTTATCTTCAACCAAATCCATTGGGTTTCTTTCATCTAGAAGGAACCCAACACTTTCATGTGCCTACGCAACCTCCTGATAACGATCAAATCACAGATGAAGGGAAGAATAAAGAGAAAGAGAAGAGATCTAGGAAAGTTCCAAGGATTGAGGTTCATACAAGGAGTGATGATGATGTTCTTGATGATGGTTATCGTTGGCGAAAGTATGGTCAAAAATCTGTCAAGAACAATAGTCATCCAAGGTATTTAAATAACATTCATATGCGTGGATTTGTACATGTTCCATATCATTTGTCAATGAACGCATGTCCTAGTTTATATGGACTAAATAAGCTAGTGACTTCCATATAAACTATATGAAGATACATTACTTTTTCACCATGTAAGGTATAATATTATAACTCTATAATATATTGATGAATTTATTGGTCCAGTTTATGAGCAGAAAGAAACTTTGAATGACTTTACATAGACTTTAAAAATATCAAACTACAAAAGAAAATAGTGTTTCACAAAATGCAGGAGTTATTACAGATGTATATACCACACATGCAACGTGAAAAAACAAGTACAGAGATTAGCAAAAGATACAAACATCGTCGTGACGACTTAGGAAGGCATCCATCCATAACCATCCTTGTGAGAAGCTCATGGAAACTCTTAATCCTCTCCTAAGACAACTCCAGTTCCTCTCACATTTTTCTAAGGGAAAATCTCTTAAATAACTTTTTTTTTTTGAAATTTTTGTCACAAAATTAACCTCAAAGAACAAAAATGATCAAACTAGTTTTTTTTATTTTTGAAAATTTAATATTTTTTTAATCTTTTTAATTTTAAACCTCATTCCCAAAATTTCACAACAAAATTCCACCTCATAACTCTGAACCTAAATCTAGATTAGTCAAATCCAAGAGGTATAAATGTATATTTACACCCTTTAATAAATGTTATTTTCAATTTTTTCATTAAAATTTATTTTTGAGATGTCTGAACCGTTGGTGTCTGCGCCGGTTATGAAACTTGAAGCCTAGTCTGAAACTGTTGGGTAGGTCAGATGATCATTTGGTCAAGAGCAGGGGAATACGAACCAGGCGTAATACTGCCTCGCATCCTTGGGGCGCCAGTTGTTTGTATCAGTAGTCGAGTTCACATCCAATAGGTCACTGGTTCGGGAAACTGACTGAACAGGGGGACTAGTTAGGCGCTGTGTCTGAGTGGTTAAACTGTTTACACTTCGCACGAAATAACTATTAGGCTGGGAAGCAAGTACTCTAGGGATACGCGGCAACTGAGCCAAAGATGATACATTCCCAGGAGACTGGCTCGTAACTTGAACTGGGTGCCTCCGGCTCTGCAAGGAACACATGCCATCAACATATGAATACTCACTCAAGAGAAGAAAGTATAATTCTCAAACGGATACACTAACCTGTGATGAGTTGTCAATGATGACATCTGACTGGAGGTTCTACTAAGATATGTTCCGGCGGGAGTAACAGGTGAAGCATGAACTTGAGCGAACTGATTAGATGGACAGACGGTGGAAGTAGTTGCTGATCTATCTCTTGGAGATGGTGCCTGTGAGAATGGCACAAATACATGTTCTGGATCTTGAGGCATTGTTATATCCTGAGCAGTTCCAATATTCAAGTGATCTAGCATCACCTCTTCAAGTGATATCACATCAGAGAAGTTAAACATAGAACAATAATCTTGGCCTGAAACATCTTTGCTTGCGTTGTTATTATTAGATTGATGAACATCTGACAAGCGGGGTTTCTGGTCCACAACCTTGGTGGCGCTACCAAATAGTTCAATATCAGCATCATCCTGATCATCCACAGTGAGATCCAAGACAACCGGACCAGCGTTTAACAAGCTATTTGGATCTTCAAGATCATGGATTATTGCATCACAAACGGGTTCCTCGTTCCCATTATTTTCCATTGCAACTTTCCATGTACCACCAGCATGGATGATTACATCAACAGCATTGCGCCCCGCATCCATTAATATCTGAGGATATGAAATGAGACGAGTTATCTATATTGAGATGCAATGCAAAATTGTAGCAGTAAGCAAATTACGGCGTGGATAGTTACTTGCCTTCACCATATTCTGATCTAAACGGATCTCTGGGTAGCAAACAGGTTGATTGCAATGAGGTTAACGCCAGGATGGGTTTCTCATGTTTATGTGG
The DNA here is from genome assembly GCA_905132765.1 of Moricandia arvensis. Taxonomy (NCBI): domain Eukaryota; kingdom Viridiplantae; phylum Streptophyta; class Magnoliopsida; order Brassicales; family Brassicaceae; genus Moricandia; species Moricandia arvensis. Next base: position 80,656 of record CAJHQP010000977.1, read on the forward strand.
ACATAGTTCCAGAAATTAAAACACCACAGCGGAAAAAGTTACTATATTACTACCAAATATTAAGAGAAAACGTAGATAACATTCACAATGTCTTAAAAAAAAATTATTTCGTTTTCTATCATCTCGGTAGTTATCAGAATCTTGTATCACCTGAAGATGTTTACACAACTGACCCTTGACTGGAAGCTTGATCCGCCTGCGACTGTTTTAATGTACACTAAATTAACGACCAAAGACAATCAAAACATTACACAGTAGTCCACAGAAAGAGGCAGAAGTGGTACCTTATAGGACATCTGAGAGATACTCGTGATGGCCCCTCAATGATGTCAGAATCTATTGACAGAACAAAATAAAGTGCAGAGCTATTAATTTCAAGTCACTGAAAGATTCACAGCGCATAAAAACAAAATTTTCCTCACTCTTTTTGATCTTGAATTACCTGGACTTGGCACGACCACTCCAGAGTGCACGTACTCTTTAAGAACTGGTTTTTCAGGTAGTTGTTCTAAACCCGTAAAAGCAATTGCAACAATGTAATGGCCCTTGGAATTGCCCATAACTTGTAAGAGGTTTGTTACGTTTTTGAGGATAGCAGTAACATTTGTTGGGAGTTAAGGCCCTGAATCCTGAAAAAAATAAACATTTAACAATAAACATAAACACATGCACACAACTACTTCCGAGAGACAATGTTACATTAAAATTGCACAAATCATTGAGATATTAACACTCTTCTCGACCATTTTTTCCATTTAACATGAAGCTGCAATTTTGGTACAAAAGTCAGGGAGGTTAAACTGCATAACTTATTTCTTTTCAGTGAAGAAAAATAGCAAATTATTTTCTCATACATGACTTCAAGAGGATTTATAATACAGGCGGACGTGTCTATGTTCTCGGTCTGGACAACAAATAGCCGCTGAGAGCAAATAAGAATGCAGTGCATCAACAAGAAGAAAAAAATATTTGATGTCTTGCATATTTCCATTGTTTTATCCATTCATCTATATGCATTTTGATCATATAGACAAGGATTTAGTTATTTCTAAGTTGCATATTGCATACATGAGTTCTTTTCAGGTATCGGAGTATCCTTGGAGTTCTTGAAGATAGTTGGAGGCTTTTGGAGCTAAAAAGGGAGTCAAAGGTGATCATAGGACAAGTGGAGATGGAACTACGTGCCAGAGTGACCTCATCACGTCGCTCCCATCCACAGCGACCTCTACAGCGAGGTACGATGGTCGCTCGGCGTCGTGTCACTCTGTAGCGTGTGGAGGACCCTAGAGCGACCTTCCCACAGCGACCATACCAGGTTGCTCCCAACTGGAGCGACCTCCAGCGCGACGGCAAGAGGTCGCTCGCAGACCGAGACGCGAAGAGAGGCCTCGCAGCGACCCCTCCGGAGCGATGACACCAAGTCGCTGCGTGTCTTTGTTGAGACGAAACTCAAGTTATTTCAGGGACCTTTTGGTCATTTTATTTCATTGTTTTACATATTCTAAACCTAAGTTAAGTACTTTTGTAAGCCGTCTGAGGCAGATTATCTTGGTTCTTGGAGAAAAACACAAAGATTTTTAGAAAAGTTCATCTTCTAAGATCATTGTTTCATTGTTCTATTGTTGTTACTTGTCTAATCCATTATCTACATGATTAAGTTTGAATCCAATATGGATTTAAGAGGAATCATGATAATTAGTGAGTAAAACACCATTGAATTTATGGGTTAGGGAGATTAAGGGTGATTAGGCTAGATCTAGGATGTTTTAGTGTAGATTTCCCTTGTTCCTTGCTAGTAGAGTAATCGTAATGCTACTTTTGAGTTGGCCACTCAAAAGTTGATCTTTAGGCATTTCCCACCCACAAGATGTTTGATGAAATGCCTGAGTCAACTCTCCTAAGCTCTTAACATTCTTTACCAGAGATACTTGTTGTTAAAGGTGTTAAAATGGCTAGTAGACTTATTCTTAATGATTACTTCCATAACATTCAACCGAAGACATTCGATGCTTGAGTTATGTTAGTAAATGAACATTCATCTAGACATAGAGCTTGTTTAGAATCGTGTCTAGGCTTAAGGTTGATAGTTTAATTGATCACTCGCCATCTTTAGTTCGAAATTTGATCACCCAAGGTCTAATCCCTACTCCCATGAGTTCTCTTTTATCTTAATGGTCAAGCTATTTAATTTATCGCGCTTAGTGTTCCGTTATTGCATTTCATTCTTAGTAGTAATTCAAAACCCAATCAATCACATGATCGCATTTAGATTAAGCTAGTACTTGCATTCTCGGTGCTTTTATATCTCTCAGAACTGGTTCGACAATCTCTTATACTACAACATTTGCCTTAGGAGCCTGGAAAACTCCTAACATCAAATTGGCGTTGTTGCCAAATTCTGAGTCGATTAAAACATTGAGATTTAGTCACTTGCTTGAGACTAAGTCATTTTTCTTTTATTTAGTTATTGATTCTCTGTCTTCATCTCTTTTTGGGATTTTAGGTATATGAACTTGAGGAGCAAGGGCACAACAAACCTAGTTCCACAAGATCCAGATATTAGAGCTTACGAAAGAGCAATCACGAGACAGAGAAGAGAAGAAGAGCAACAAGCTCAGCCACAAGAGTTGAATATTGACATGGATCCACCAAACATACACAACAATAACAACCCTCTACCACCAGGTGGTAACAATGGACCACAAGTGCCAGTTCACCAACCTAGACAAGCTCGCGCCATCGGAGCTTATGACCGTCCAAATGTCAGTGGTCAGAGGTTAGGCATACGCGCTCCACCGGTGGAAGCCAACAACTTTGACGTTAAACCAGGGCTCCTCAACGTGATTGAGAACAACAAGTATCATGGCTTGCCTGTAGAAGACCCATTTGATCACTTGGACAAGTTTGACAGTTACTGTGGATTGTCAAAAACCAATGGTGTATCCGAAGATAATTTCAAGCTCAAACTTTTCCCTTTCTCTTTGGAGGATAAGGCACGCCAGTGGGAGAAAACTGTACCCAGTGACACCATCACTACTTGGGATGAGTGCAAGAGAGCATTCTTGGAGAAATTCTTCTCTTCTTCCAGAACTGCTAAGCTAAGAAACGAGATCTCTAGTTTGCAACAAAAGAACTTGGAAGGATTTAGTGAACCCTGGGAGAGATTTAAAGGCTAACAGTCCAAATGCCCACATCATGGTTTCTCTAAGGAGAGCTTGCTTAGCACATTCTACAGAGGTGATTTTCCTAAGTACAGAGCCAGATTGGACACTGCAAGCAATGGGTTCTTCTTGGGCAGAACTGAGGTAGATGCAGAAGAGCTGGTGGAGAACATGGTGAAGAGTGATGCAGTCTACAGTGCAGAACACGACAGAGTCAGTAGGGGTGATGACAAGTAGACAAGAAAGGAGATCAAAGCTTTGGAAGATAAGATCGACCTCCTCATTGCTGAAAAGCCACCCAAGAGCAGGTGAAATCTGTGGGTAACACCAAGCAAGAAGAACCACCTACATTCAATGAGGTTGATGGCTTGGAAGGGCAAGAAGAGTTGTGTTTCATCAACAACAATGGTAGTTGGTACAGAAAAGAGCCTAACTTCCAGTACAATTACCCACAGAAATCCTATTCCAACAACCAACAAGGCTACTACCAGTCTCAGCAGACTCCACCTAGTTTCTCAAACAAAGGGAACCAATCTTCTCAACAACAAGCTAATCCTTCTACCTATGATCCTCAGAGAAACAACACTGAAGCTCTACTGAAACAGATCTTGGAGTCTCAGACTAGAAGTGAGAAGCATGTTGGCTATGAGCTGAAGAACCTTCACTCCAAGATTGATGGGTTTTACAATGAGCTAAACAACAAGTTCCGGGCTTTGGAAAACCAGTTTGCTTCCATGAACACTCACCAAAATCGCCAGCAAGGGTCACTACCTGGAAAATCAGAGCAAAATCCCAAGGAGACTATAAAGCTATTACCCTCAGGAGTGGAAAACAATTACTTCCAAAAGCTCTCACCAAGGATGCTGAGAAACAAGGTGAGGGGGTGGCCATCAACATAGATGATGAGGTTGTGATTGTGGATGAGAAGATCAACGATGAGATCTTGGAGAAGATTGTGGAAGCCAAGGGTAAAGGAAAGGTTGGAGAAGAGAAGAAAACAGTGAAACATGGTGAAGTTGCTGCTCCAGCAAATGAGAATTCTTTTGTTCCCCCCCCTTTATGAACCCAAACTCCCATTTCCTGGAAGATTCAAGAGGCAGTTGCTAGAGAAGTACAAAGCTCTGTTTGAGAAGCAAATGAGTGAAGTTCAGGTCACAATGCCCATCATTGATGCTTTCATGCTAGTTCTTCAATACAGCAAGTTCCTGAAAGATGTCGTAGCTGCAAAGAAGAAAGAGATGGAGGGCATGATGATCCTTACTCATGAGTGCAGTGCTATCATCCAGAGGCTTGATGTTCCAAAGAAGCTAGATGATCCAGGATGCTTCACACTACCTTGTGCTCTTGGACCTATGGTATTTGAGAGATGTCTCTGCGATTTGGGAGCTAGTGTCAGCTTGATGCCTTTGTCTATTGCAAAGAAGCTTGGATTCACTCAGTACAAGAAGTGTAAACTCTCTCTGGTGTTGGCTGATCGTTCAGTGAAATACCCTGTCGGTATCTTGGAAGACCTCCCTGTGAAGGTTGGAAATTATGAGATCCCTACTGATTTTGTGGTACTTGAGATGGGGGAGGAAGCTCGAGATCCCTTGATCCTTGGAAGGCCATTCTTAGCCACAGCAGGAGCTATTGTTAATGTGAAAGAAGGCGAAATCGATCTCCATTTGGGTAAAGGGCACATTCTCCACTTTGACATCAAGGAGATAATGAAGAAACCAACTATGCAAGGGCAAGTCTTCTACATTGAAGAGATGGATGCTCCTGCTGATGAGCTCCTTGAGGGGTTATCACTAGAAGACCCTCTACAGCATGCTCTAACGATAGACAGAGAGGTTCAGAGCCAGTCACGGTTTGAAGGTTTCAGCCAACCACCAGGTGGCCACTACACCACATTCCCACTGGACGACGAGCCTGGGCCATTCGCCCTTCCCTGCTTCCCATAGATGGTAGTCCTTCACCTTCCATTGTATATACCCGTTTTTATTTTGCATTTTAGCTCTCTTTTGGGTATCTCTTTCAACTTAACAACACAGAGACTGTGTGACTTAAGTTTGGGGGAGGTACCAGGTATTTAATCATGTTTTCTTTGATGATCTTGAATCTCATGCATTGCATTGTACATACATATATGCATATAAGAAAAAGAAGCATGTAGTTGCATTCATCCTCTTAAGATTGAGTCTAGATCATATAGGTTGCATTCATATGCATTGGGAGCAATGATTGCAAAACACCTTGTAAAGAACACTTGTCAAGAGCTCAAAATGACACCCTAGTTAGACATATCAAGTAGCTTAAGCATCTGTTGAAACCCTTGCACGCTTCGAGCCTTGAAAACTCTTCTTGAAACATGTTTGCTAGCTTGAAATTGACATTGTTCTTGAAATCAACTCCAATCTGAAATTTGGCTTAATGAACTTAATCTCTCTTGCATATGGGCACTTGCATACTTGATCATGGATCTCATACACATTTGGGTTACCTTATTCCATTTTAACCACTCTTTGTTAACCCAAATGGAACTCCACACCCTTGAATCCAAGCCATTCCTTTGAAACCAAACATTTGATTTGCATGAGTGAGGCCTCTTTCGATAGCTTGTCATGTGCAAAATCTTGAGAGTATTGGAGGCGACATAGGATTGTTCTCATCTCTTGCTAGCATAGGAACCTGTTTTGATCTAGCATCTAGGATGGTGAGTGGGAACGTGCTCTTAAGTTGATATTTTGGGAAAGAAGAAAGCCATTAGGGACCAAAAGAAATGAAAAGAAGCTCTAGATTGTGTTAAAAGAAACACTCCCCTATAAAAAAATAATAACCAAAGAAATAAGTTTGGGGGAGAAGATGTGTAAAGAAGAAAAGTTAGAGCTAAGGAATAAAAAGAGTGTGAAGAGTCCCTAGTTGGTTGTGTAAACAAAAAAAAGAGAGAGAGAAACCTGTTCATTGGTGAGTGATGTGAGCAAAAGTTATTTGGGGCCATGGGATGAAGAAGAAGGTTTAGAACTTGTGATCACTTAGGAAAGGGTAGAATGATGAGAATAAGACTATGTATGCATGAGTTGCCTCTAGTCTTAGATAAATTTTGCATAATGATCAAGCTCCTTGTTCTTGAGTGTCAGCCACTAAAAGAAAAATCTGGGTGCATTTGAACCTTCCTCTTTGTTCTCATTAGACCATTCGCATGCCTAGCCAAATGATTGAGATCATGTGCCCATTTGTGAGAACTCGCCCTGTGTGTTTTCGTGAATCAATGTGAGAGTTGGTTGAAAGAACTTGTTAATTGAAAAGCTTTGCACCTTGCTAAAAGGCATAAGAGTTCTTTGACAGGCCTAGAGAAGCTAGAGTATAATGGAAGAGTGTGCTCATGCTACTTGCTATGTCTTTTTGGGATGTCAAGTTGAGTGTTTAGATGTGTTTCTTTTGGTTATGAGCTCCCACCTTCAAACCATTCTCCCTATGAGTTCTGGAAAGTTCACTTGTGGACAAGTAAAGAACAAGTTTGGGGGAGTTGATGTCTTGCATATTTCCATTGTTTTATCCATTCATCCATATGGATTTTGATCATATAGACTAGGATTTAGTCATTTCTAGGTTGCATTTTGCATACATGAGTTCTTTTCAGGTATCAGAGTATCCTTGGAGTTCTTGAAGATGGTTGGAGGCTTTTGGAGCTAAAAAGGGAGTCAAAGGTGATCATAGGACAAGTGGAGATGGAACTACGTGCCAGAGTGACCTCATCACGTCGCTCCCATCCACAGCGACCTCTACAGCGAGGTACGATGGTCGCTCGGCGTCGTGTCACTCTGTAGCGTGTGGAGGACCCTAGAGCGACCTTCCCACAGCGACCATACCAGGTTGCTCCCAACTGGAGCGACCTCCAGCGCGACGGCAAGAGGTCGCTCGCAGACCGAGACGCGAAGAGAGGCCTCGCAGCGACCCCTCCGGAGCGATGACACCAAATCGCTGCGTGTCTTTGTTGAGAGAAAACTCAAGTTATTTCAGGGACCTTTTGGTCATTTTGTTTCATTTTTTACATATTCTAAACCTAAGTTAAATACCTTTGTAAGCCGTCTGAGGCATATTATCTTGGTTCTTGGAGAAAAACACAAAGATTTTTAGAAAAGTTTATCTTCTAAGATCATTGTTTCATTGTTCTCTTGTTGTTACTTGTCTAATCCATCATCTACATGATTAAGTTTGAATCCAATATGGGTTTAAGAGGAATCATGATGATTAGTGAGTAAATCAACATTGAATTCATGGGTTAGGGAGATTAAGGGTGATTAGGCTAGATCTAGGATGTTTTAGTGTAGATTTCCCTTGTTCCTTGCTAGTAAAGTAATCGTAATGCTACTTTTGAGTTGGCCACTTAAAAGTTAATCTTTAGGCATTTACCACCCACAAGGTGTTTGATGAAATGCCTGAGTCAACTCTCCTAAGCTTTTAACATTCTTTACCAGAAACACTTGTTGTTAAAGGTGTTAAAATGGCTAGTAGACTTATTCTTAATGATTACTTCCATACCATTCAACCGAAGACATTCAATGCTTGAGTTATGTTAGTAAATGAACATTCATCTAGACATAGAGCTTGTTTAGAATCGTGTCTAGGCTTAAGGTTGATAGTTTAATTGATCACTCTTCATCTTTAGTTCGAAGTTTGATCATCCAAGGTCTAATCCCTACTCCCATGAGTTCTCTTCTATCTTAATTGTCAAGCTATTTAATTTATCGCGCTTAGTGTTCCGTTATTGCATTTCATTCTTAGTAGTAATTCAAAACCCAATCAATCACATGATCGCACTTAGATTAAGCTAGTACTTGCATTCTCGGTGTTTTTATATCTCTCAGAACTGGTTCGACAATCTTATATACTACAACATTTGTCTTAGGAGCCTGGAAAACTCCTAACATCAATATTCAAAATAAGGGAAATGACTGGCATGTAATATGCAAGAAAACGGTCACAAGTAAGAAAACATACATGAACATAACCACCTAAATGCCCATATATGGATGGAATTCAAAATGAAATGATATCAATGACAACAGACAAGCCATACATACAATTATCTCTTGAGGAGAATGGGGCATATTCTTCGAGATATGAAAATCATGCTCAAGCATTGTATAGCCAGCTTGCAGTGTAAGGAAAACAACAAAGAAAATGAACACAGTTAAGAGGGTAACAAAAACATATCAGAATAAGATGTTCAAATAAGAAGATAGAACATCACCTTCAATTCAAGAGAAACAAGAACATGGCCAAGCTTCACAAATGGATATAACCTAAGATGAGAAAGAAACAAATTATAAACCAACGCATAGATTTGTTTCCAGTGAGTACCAAGAAGTTTACGAGATCAATCTCTGAATCAACAAAGGCACATGTTATTAGGAGGGTGAAAGCAAAACCTACCTCTCCATGATCTGCGAGAATGTACCAACAGGACTTTGAATAGCAAGGACATTGTTTGTAGGAATCCTGATCTAGCCTATTTATTACCAGTTTTAGGCCGTGTTCTAGGCTTTATTTAGAGTCTATTATGTGTATCTAGGACATGTTCTAGAGTATTTACAGGTCTAGGGACGTTTTGGAGATAAATGGAGATATTTGGAGCTTTTGGAACATTTAGAGGAGAATGATCTGTAGCTGACTATTGGAGGAATTGAAGTACAAGCCTGTCATCGATCGATGACACATCCTTGGAGTCGACCGATGATGTAAGACCAAGGTCGATCGATGTTGCACACTTGCCATCGATCGAAGCCCAACTCGCAGACAACCAACTGAAAAACCAGAGTTCAGAAGACAAAAGACAAGAATACCCTGGACGAGTTTTTGACCTAGATTTTAGGGTTTTATATTTACACTTATGTATTGAGAGCATGCAGAGTGTGCTTTTGTGCTAGTGTGGTGCAAGGGAAAGTACAAGCTTAGGCAAGAGTTGACACAACACACTTAGCTTTATAGTTTTAGGATTTTAGGGGAGAAGATTCATAACTCCTAGGGAGATTTGTATTGGAACCCTAGTATTTTAACTATGCATTATATTCAGATTATTATTTTTTCTTTTATCATGTCTGAGTAGTGATCAACTAGGTTTAGGGTTGTATGATAACAATTATGGATTAGCTCAAAAGTAGGATTGCTAGCTAAGTCAACATCCATCAATCGAGTTGTGCTTAATGCTTGCATTCTAGAATAGCTAACTAGGATCTCAAAAGTAGGACATGGACGACTAAGAGAGTAGGTTCTGTGCCAGAACATACCACATTGAACTAGGCTGTTAGGCGCATGCGAGAGCTGGTCTAACAAGTCTGGTGGACTTATCAAATCTTGTTCACACTTCTTTCTGCTTTCACCGTCGATCGACTTAAGGCCTTCGTCGTTGATCGATGATCTTTCCTTTTACTCGCATACAAGAGTTTGAGTTAAAAGGGTCACAATAGTTAATATTTGAGTTCTAGTATATTTACATATCTATGCTTCATATCCACTATAATCCATTAAGCTTGAAACCTAGATCTAGCATATTAATATTTGCATCAAGTTAGTTTATTAGTATATTTTTATATTTGCATTATTAGCATATTTCTATATTGCACTTTTACTTCTTGAAAAGTAATATTTCCTTAACTGATTGTTTGCCAACCTATATATATATTCACCTAGCTTAATCTTTAGGAATAAGAAATCTATTGTGTGCCATTGCTCTCTGTGGATTCGATCCCTAAGTACTACACCTGATCTCTTTTGGCGAGACTACTATTTGTGTGTTAAAGACTAGGGTTATTTTGATAGTGATTTGTTTAGGATATTTATACCCTGCTAGAACAATTAAAACATGCCTGTCAAATTTGGCGTCGTTGTTGGGGACCATTAATCGCTATTAGATTTAACTTCAAGGATTTAGTCTAGGTTTGTTACTACATTAAAGTTACTAAAAAAAAATTTCCTTGTTTTTCAGGTGCATGCAAAGGCACACCATGAGCAATAAAGGACAAGAACTACTATTCTCAGACCCCGATTTAATCGAACGTACGATCCGCAAAGAGAGACGACAAACATCAATCGACAGCAATAACTCCACGTCGACCGATACATCTTTACGGATAGCATCGACCGACATCAGAACTCGATCGAGCATCGACCGACACTGATCATACACTGACGATCGACAGCATAGTATCCACATCGATTGACAAAAGCCGATGATTTCAAATGGTTGCGGCGTTGATATTGACTCAGGAAGAGGATGGGAACCTGCATGACCAAGATGGTCATCTGCGTAATGCAGCAGGTCAAAAGATAGATGATCAGGGGGCTGTAATCCATGATGCAGAAGTAGAAGCAGACGCTGCAGCAGCTCAACCTGAAGCTAATGCCCATGCTGCTCAGAGAACGCTGGCTGACTACAACCGTCCAGACCAGCTCTACGCCAACAGATCCGCCATTCCCCCTCCAGATTTTCAGAGGAATGATTTTGAAATCAAGCACGCCTTCTTCGGACTTGTAGCGCAGACACCTTACCATGGGTTACAACATGAGCACCCTATGGATCATCTAGATCGATTTGAGGATTTAGTGACTGCTATCAAAGCCAATGGAGTCCTTGAGGACTATCTCTTTTGTAAGCTCTTCAAGTACTGACTTGCTGGAGAAGTTTCATATTGGCTTAAGCAGCTGCCACCATGATCTCTGACATCCTGGAATGACATCAAGAATGCTTTCTTGTGCAAATTATTTGATGACGCTAGAGCAGAAGACCTAAGGAGCAAGATTGCTACTTTTTCACAGGAACCCTTGGATGAGATTCAAATCATACCAAAGAGACTGCCCACACCATTGGTTCAACGAAGTGCAACTTCTCGGCATTTTCTTTAGAGGTATTGGATTACAGTATCAGATGAGTTTGGACACAACTAGTGAGGAAAATTTCAGCACTAGGAATCCTGAAGAAGCTACAAGGTTGATTGAGAACCTGGCATCCAACCGCAGTACCAAGAACACAGATTTTGAAAGAAAAAGATCAACTCCAACTATGAGTAAGGATCAGATTGAAGAAGTCAAAGCAAAACTGGATAGTGTTCAGAAGTTCTTCAGGAAGTAAGTCACTTTTGCAGAGGTGGAAGCAATATAGTCTGGAAATGATGAGACTGAAGAAGAGGATGTGAACTGCATTGAATGGAATGGCTTCCAGAGACAAGGGAATTCATGTTTCAACAGGAACTCCTATTGGAATGGTCAAAGGAGTAGCTTTAATCATGGTTTACAGCGAAAGCCCTTCAACAATAACATGACTTATGGATCTTCCTACTACCATAATCCTCCTCTAGAGACTCAGGAAAACAAGATTGAAGCAATGGTTGACAGAATTTTAGAGGGAACCTAAAAGATGACTGTGGATTTCAATGGAAATATAGATGGGCTGTACCTCAACCTCAACACCAAGTTTGAGAGCCTCAACACCCATGTGAAGAAGCTAGAGAATCAAGTACTGCATACAAGTGAAACCATCAGGAGACATGAGAGCCTGATTAATGAGAAAATTGAAGTTGGATAGAAGCACCACCTCAATGCATTGATTGATGATGATTTTTGGCAGGAAATTAAGAGGGAAGAGCTCCAAGAAGGAGATTTTCGTGTGGAAAGTTCGATGTCATTTGGCAGTTCGCATTGGTGTCGATCGACAACACCCAGAGAGCATCGATCGACAGCGAATCCTGCAGCATCAGTGGCTTCGTGTGAATCGACTAACGACGATCAACACCTACATAACACAGTCGATCGACACAGTGATATAGGGATCGATCAACACGATATGAGCATCAATCGACAGATGAGGAAGCCGGTTCGACTACCAAACATCGCTGCAAATTAGATTGTGCGTCCGACCAGAACGGTTTCGGAACATTACACTGACACATCTGAATGTATGGATCTTGATAGAGAAGATGAAGGACACTCCAAGAGGAAGCATAAGATCCCCAAACATCTACGCAGAGAAGCAAATGAAAAGGAGATGGACAACTTTACCAAAAGAATTCTCAAAATTCCTTTAGATACTCCTTTTGATGAAGCTTATTATACTCACAGGTTTTGGATGTTTTTCAGGGAAACAAGGGTGACAGACGATGACATAGAAGTCATGTTCAAACTTCTCAGAGAAAAGATGAAACAGAGAACCTGTCTGAAGAAAAAGAGTGGTCCTAAGAAGTTTGTGAGTCCATGCTTTATCAAGGGCAAAAAATACCCTAATGCCCTCTCTGATATTGGATCATCAGTGAGCATTATGACAATAACTATGGCAGAAGAGCTGAACTTGAAAGTGGAACCCTCCAATGATTCTTTCACATTTGTAGATTGCTCAAAACTCAGCTCAGGAGGGATGGTAATAGATGTTCCATGTGATGGACATCAGGATAGATTGGAACTCTTCACTTTTACACGGAAGAGCATTCATGGCTATTGTGGGAGCTATATGCGATATGAAGTTAAATAGGTTGTATCTATCTCTAATTGATCAAAATATTTTCTATGAACCTGTCAAGAATAAGAAGTGTGTGATAATACATAACTTGTGGCCACATGTTTATGCGATTATGATTTCGATGAAGAGTCGGAAGATGGAGCATCGATCGCACCCAGCCTAGACTATCGATCGACACGTTTGTAGTTCAGCAATCGGTCGACACCCACCCTTTGTTATCGATCGACACTCACACTCCAGAACTGATCAACGCCTACCACACATATGGTGATTACAACACAACCCACCCCAAGTACAATGAAGACTACAGAGAAGAAGAGATGATCGAGTACCGTGGTATCGCTATGGAAAAGACTGGTGTTTTCATATTTCCCATCAATTCGGGAACTCGACATCGATCGACGGAAACCTTATTCCATCGATCTATACTGACCACGAAGCAGCAACCGAAGTAGATTCAGCTGCAGACTACTTAATGTCACGAGAGAAGATATTGCAGACATTCTTCCCATGGCCAATAGAGCTGGAAACCTTTTCGCACAACAATCTGGTTATCGAGCATCGATCCACGGTAACCATACACCATCCATCGATACGCGTCCAGTATGCAATCGATACGATGAAGATTACAGAGAGGAAGAGCAGATTGAATTTTGCGGCCTGGCATCAGAGGAAACTGGTTGGGTGATGAACATGAGAGTCGATAATCAAGCATCGATCACAGGCTACTCATGGCCTTCAAAAGACATCAGACGCGAACCAGAACACCAACATAGAGCAGAAGAGACAGATATTGGTAATCTTAGACAATATGATTTTGGTACTTTTCAGAGACCCAGAGGGACATACAAGTGCTCTTGATGGTAGACTCCTACATTTGTCCAAGGAGGATGTAGCAGATTCTCTTATCCTGGCTAATGGATCAGATAATATATTTGGACAGCGGCAGAGGCCATCGATCGATGCTTATCGTTCCACATCGATCGATATTGAGGTGCAGAGACACAAGCCAATCTGTACTAATCCAAACACTGTCAAGCCACCATCAATCAACACAGCCATCCAGGCATCGAACGATTGGCATTATGAGCATGGTTCAAGAGCCTTTGATATTAAACACAACAGAATTTTCCATTGGGAAAAGAAAGATGAGTATGGCATCTACAGAGATGAGAATGGTAATGCATGAGCTACAAATGAAGGGTAGTGAATGTGCAAGATGAAGACATTAGAGCAGTTATAGAGAGAGTTAAATTGTTTGAGCAGATCTACATATGTTTACCAGAACATGCAACATTGATCGCTATGTCTAAGAAGGATCAACAGACATACAATAGAGATGAGATTGATGGTATTGTGAATGCGATCAATAGAACTCAAGATATGTCACTGGATGATTTTTTCAAGAGAATGGATGACGTCTACTATCCTATAGACACTTGCCTTACCGGTTTGACTGCACGCATGAATGAGATGAAGCAAGAATTGGATAGTGTTCAAAGACATCATTCGATTGGGGCAGAAAAACGGGCATCGATCAACGGTAACAACATTGCATCGATCGACACCGATGAACACGGACAGAAGACAGCAGCAGAAGTGGAATTACAAGATAGGTTCGATGAGATTGCATTTTCTCAGAGTCTGATAAAGGAAGATATTTCTCAGCAATTGGAGGATTTATCAGAGACTATAGCTGCCAGACTTAGAATGCTACATCGCAGTATTGAGAAACTAGAAAAAGAAATGAATTCAATGGACTTTTTCAGAACAGTTACAAGGAATGATAAAACCAAAAAAAGATGAGGCATTGAAGAACTTCTTCAGTACATGGTTTCAGAAGAGCAAAGAAGACATGGACAATAATTTTCCAAGTGTTGATCCAACTTCCTACTAGTCATGGAGTTCACAACATCGAGCTAAAGACTATAACCAAGCGCTGAGTAGGAGGCAACCCAGTGTTTAGTAAGATTTTACTTCGTTTTTACTTATATTACTACTTATTTCGAGTTTTATTTTGATTTATATAGACTATTTAATTCACCATCGATCGACACCATAGAGGCACCATCAGTCGACATTGGATCGCGACCATCGATCGACCACACATGCCTACCATCGACGACCACACATGCCTACCATCGATCGATACTCTTCATAGAGTTTGGTATCGAGTTTCTCTACCTATCTATTTACTTATGATTTATTTTTTCCTAACCAATCCGGGGAGGATTACATTGGGGACAGTGTAATTTAAGTCCGGGGAAGGTTCGCTAATGTTAGTTAAGTTGTTTTGAGTTTTATTAGCTATATATATAAGTTTTTCAATTTTTTATTGTGTCAAGAAGGGGACTATGATCAAGATTTATTATTGCCAACCACACTTTAGCACCATTCTTAGAAGGTTGTTGCAGAGATTACTAGAGATACCAAAGTGAATCATCCTGCCATTATATCACATTTGCTTAAAAAGTTCGAAGGAACTGAAACTGATTTCCAACACTAATCCTGACATTATCTGCTTACTTTGGGGCTTGGTATACACTGGAGCAGATTCCTTCTACAACTGAAGGTACACGTAATTGCACCTTTGGTTCCCTTCTCTCTTTTTCTTCAGCATCTACCTAATAGCTTAAAAGATTGAGATGACTTCCCGAGATGCAGAGGGGTAGGTAAATTACCTATGACCCCATTATTCCAATTCAGAGGAACGATCACACATCGTTGGAAGCGAGGGGTAGGTAAATTATCGATGACTCCACTTTTTGCCTATAACTTTGCCCAAAAATCAAAAGAAAAGAAAAAAAATAAAAGCGAAAATAAAAGAAAAGAAAAAGAAGAAGAAAATCAAAAACGAGATGGAAAGATGAACTGTATCAACATCATTGTCCATTGAGTGTGAGATCTAGAAAGATTCAGAGAGAAAGGAGGCAGAAAGGAATTAGAGAAAACTTTGTGCCTAGTTATTCAGATACTTGCAGAGGTAGAGTCAATGTGTCCTTTGATCGATATTCCCAAGGTAAACCTTACACTTTATTTTATGCAAAGAAATGAAATCAGTAGAGGGGTAAGTTAGACTAGTATTTGCTAAGTTGCTGGTAGACTAGATTGGTTGCTATACTAGGATATGGTATATAAAGTTTCTCTGTGATTAACATAGGATGTGGTTGCATCAGAGTAAGGTGACAGTTATACTTAGACATTATGTGAGTCTTCGCTTTTCAAACCTCTTTCACATGCTTAGTTTGCTTGAGGACAAGCAAAAGGTTAAGTCTGAAGAGTTGATATAGCCTATTTATTACCAATTTTAGGCCATGATCTAGGCTTTATTAAGGGTCTATTATGTGTGTCTAAGACATTTTTAGAGTATTTTCATGTATAGGGACGTTTTGGAGAAAAATGGAGATACTTGGAGCTTTTGGAGCATTTAGAGGAAACGGATCCATAGGTGACTATTGGAGGAGTCGAAGTACAAGCTTGTCGTCGATCGATGATACAGCCTTGGAGTCGACTGATGATGAATAGCCAAGGTCGATCGATGTTGCACACTTGCCATCGATCGACGCCCAACTCGCACACAGCCGACTGAAAAGCCCAAGTTCAGAAGACAAAAGACAAGAATACCTTGGACGAGTTTGACCTAAATTTTAGGATTTTCATATTTATACTTATGTATTGAGAGCATGCAGAGTGTGATTATGTGCTAGTGTGGTGCAAGTGCAAGTATAAGCTTAGGCAAGGCCTGACACAACACACTTAGCTTTATAGTTTTAAGATTTTAGGGGAGAAAATTCATAACTCCTTAAGGAGATTTGTATTGGAATCCCAGTATTTTACCTAGGCATTCTATTCAGATTATTATTCTTTCTTTTATCATGTTTGTGTAGTCATCAACTAGGTTTAGGGTTGTATGATAGCAATCATGGATTAGCCCAAAAGTAGGATTGCTAGCTAAGTCAATATTCATCAATTGAGTTGTGCTTAATGCTTGTATTCTAGAGTAGCTAACTAGTATCTCGAAAGTAGGACATGGACGACTACGAGAGTAGGTTCTGTGCCAGAACATACCACATTGAACTAGGCTGTTAGGCGCATGCAAGAGCTGGTATAACAAGTCTGGTGGACTTAGGTCAGAATAGTTAATATATGAGTTATAGTATATTTACATATCTATGATCCCTATCCACTATAATCCATTAAGCTTGAAACCCACGATCTAGCATATTAATATTTGCATCAAGTTATTTTATAAGTATATTTCCATATTTGCATTGTTAGCATATTTCCATATTGCATCTCTACTTCTTGAAAATGAATATTTCTTTAACTAATTGTTTGCCAACCTATATATATACACCTAGCTTAATCTTTAGGAATAATAAATCTATTCGGTGTCATTGTTCTCTGTGGATTCGAT
This sequence comes from Moricandia arvensis, assembly GCA_905132765.1. Taxonomy (NCBI): domain Eukaryota; kingdom Viridiplantae; phylum Streptophyta; class Magnoliopsida; order Brassicales; family Brassicaceae; genus Moricandia; species Moricandia arvensis. Next base: position 97,727 of record CAJHQP010000977.1, read on the forward strand.
TCGTAAGTACTACACCTGATCTCTTTTGGCAAGAGTACTATTTGTGTGTTAAAGACTAGTGGATGATAAAACTCATTTATGGATTTATGTGAACAAGATTGAAAAGATAGCAGGAGGGGGATCATGGAGGTTTGAATGCAAATTCTGCAGTAATACATATGTTGGATCTCATGCTAGAGTTGTGACTCATATTTTACAAGAGGGAGTTAAGGAAATCTAAGGATGCTTGAAAGTTACTCCACAAAAAGGAGATAACATGAAGAATTTGGTTAATGATTGCAAAGAGATAACATGAAGAAAGCGTGCAGCTCTACGCTAGTTCCATTACCTTCATCGTCAAGAAAGGCATCTGATTCTTTTCTTTACTATCACATGAGCTACAAATTTCCTAATACAAGTGAGTCTGATTCAAAGAAGAGAAAAGGAATGAGTTAAGATTTAGTATAAGCATTTAACAATCAGGCTGGGGAGCAGTGTGATGGTGAAGTATTTAGAATGTTTTGTACAAGTGGGTTGTGTTTTAACGTTGCAAGAAATCCTCATTATCGCAATTCATATGTGTGTACATCACAAATTCCAAGAAAATTTTCCCCTGGTTATAATGCTTTGAGGACTACAATTCTCCAAAAAGAAAGAAAAACTTTAAAGTGCACTTGCAGCCTTTGAAGGATTCATGGAAACATAAAGGAGTTAGCATATATGTGATTGTTGGTCAGATCCTCATCGAAGAACTATCTTAAATTTGATTGCTGCAAATGAGAGTTGTCCAATGATGTTAAGAGCAGTCAACACTCAAGGTGAAACAAAAACTGGTGAGGTATTGTCGAAATAATCATAGAATGCATAAAGGAGGTTGGATATGAGAATATGGTTCAAATACTCATAGACAATGCTTCAAATTGTGTACAAGCTAATGCAATTATTTGAGATAAGTTTTCTACTATTTTATGGACACCATGTGTGGTTCATACTTTGAATCTTGCTCTCAAAAACATATGTGCACCGGTTTATAATACAAGAAGCAATGAAGTTGTGTATTATGCTTGTTATTGGATAAATTATATCCATGAGGATGTTACTTGGATCAAGAACTTTATTGTGAACCATTTAATGAGGCTTGTCATGTTCACGAGCATTATGATCTTAAGCTCTTTACAATTGCTTCTACAAGGTTAGTGTTCTTTGTTGTTAAGTTTAGTCTTAATTACATTTTTTTAAATATTAGATTATCAAGTTTTTGTTTACATGTTTGCTTCAACAGTTGTGATGATTAAGAGATTTAAGAAAATAAAAATCGGGTTATAACAAATGGTGATCAGTGATAAATGGGATGATTATAAAGATGATGGTGTAGAAAAACCATCGACAGTGAAAAAAGATATTAGATGAGATGTTCTGGGATGAGACTGAATATGCTTTTTCTTTCAATTTGCCTATATATAATGTGATTGGAGTTGCTGATAAGCCTTCACTTCATCTAGTTTATGAATGGTGGGAAAGCATGATTCACACTATGAAAAAAGACTATCTTTAGAAAGGAAAGAAAAGAACTTGAAGATGACTCATTTTCTTAAATGGTGTCCAGTCTATTTTGACATCTCGTTGGAGTAAGAGTAACACTCCTTCTCATTGTATGGCACATTCTCTAAATTCCAAGTAAGATTTTTTTTCGCATCAAAAGGTCATTCTATTACTCAAAGAACATGAGGTGGTCCATCCAGACCGGAATATAACAACCAATAAACAAAAATGATTAATAGAAAGAGCGAGCAGTCCTAGCTAATCCATCCGATGTCCGATTGAGCAGTCTTGGTATGTGGTAAATCTTGAATTCTTGAAATCGACTCTTCATATTAAGAAACTCTCCCAATTCCGTCGAAAAACTAGGCCAATCTTGTGGGGATTGTATCATCGCAATGAGTTCCTTATAGTCTATTTCAAAACTCTGGCAGTTCGTATGTTGCAGCATTGCGTCCATCGCCCAAATTAAAGCTTCTAGTTCCAAGTGTAAAGAAGACATAAGATTTTCTTTGTTCCTCAACCCTATGAGTTGTTCTTCTCCTGTTGTATCTATCCATTATCCACTAAATTGCGCCTCTGAGGTCCAGGATCCATCGGCGAGACAAATATTATGCAAGTTTGAGACTTCTATATTTGTTTGTCGGATCACTGAGTCATCACCTGGTGAGTTTGCCTCAAACCAGGCTTTGCATTCATTTTCTACATAACGAATTAACTCTAAAGGATCTCTAGATATTCCTTTGAAGAGCTTATCATTTATTTCTTTCCATAGATACCAGATAATCCATGGATAAGGATCCATGTCTAGATCTCGATCTTCAATTTCACTTTTCCTCCAGAAAAGATAATCCAAGTTTGTGAAGACATTTGGCGTAGGAAATATTCCTGGACACGAGGGTGTCGAGACTAAAGCCCAAGTTTGCACAGTAGCCAAACATTCAAAGATAGCATGGTTTTCAGTTTCATCGTGTTCTCCACATATGGGGTAATGATTGTCACAACGCATATGACATCTTGTTAAATTCCCTGTGACAGCAATATATCCAGTCATCATTTTCCATATCAAATGTTTAATTTTTGGGGGAGCATTTATTTTTCAAGATTGAGCTTGAAGCTTTGTTAGACTTGACTCTAGGATTATTTTATCTTGATTCTGTCGCTAAATATTTTTCGTCACCCAATATCCAGATTTCACTGTATACATCCCATGTCTCGTATAGCTCCATCGATACTTATCATCGCGTTGAGTCTGGCTAATGGCCAGACTTCGAATAATAGAGACATCTTCTGCTACAATTAGACTCACCAATAGGTTATGGTTCCATTCTTTTGGCTCCCCGTGAATTATCTCATTTTCGGTCATACGCATATCAATTTCGTAATGGAATGGCCTCGCTGGCCTGACTAGTATTGTAGGAATCCAAGGGTCTTCCCAAACTTGAATTTGGTGTCCTGAGTGAACCTTTTGATTAATCCCCTGACTTAGAAATGGTTTGGTGGCCATTAAGCTCCTCCACACATATGATGGAGTGGATGCTTCAGATGCACGCAAAGACGTACTCTGACGATAATATATACCTTTCATTACCCCTACCAGCAATGAATCCGAGAATTCAATCACTTGCTTAGCTAGCAGAGCTAGATTATATTCATGAATCAATCTGAATCCTAAACCTCCTTCATCTTTCGGGCAACACAACTTATCCGATTTAGCCCTATGCATCCCCCTCTTTGGGGGGGGATTGGAACTCCACCAGAACTTAGCAATTGCACTTGCCAAATTTTCACATATCTCCAATGGCAAGAAGAATCTAAATTCTAAGTAAGTTATAAATTTATTCTGGTTCATTTCATTTATTATCTTACAAACTAAATTTTAAACAGTTTTGATAGTTATTTAAGTAACATTATTGTTGTTTATATTGTTGGATGAAGATATTATAGATCAGGGTTACTTGAATAAGAGGAACAATAGAAAAGGTCCATGAAGTATTTTCCAAATCAAGATGAAATGAGAGAGATTAACATTGGATGTTCTAATTTCTCTTTACGGTTGGACGATTTTGATAGTGTTAATGCAATCTATGATAGATTTATCTTAGAACCATTAAATGGTGGGTAGTTCATGGATTTTCAGCTCCATAACTTTAAGCCTTGGCATTTAAGTTGCTTGGACAGCTCATGTTGTGAAAGGAACTGGAGCACTTAAAGTTCATCCATTCTGCAACAAGAAACAAGATTATGCCACAAAGAGTTAAGTATTTGGTATTTGTGCATACTAATCTTCGCCTCTTATCTAGAAGGAGTTCTGCTGACAAAAAAAAGGTCTTAGCAAAATGTGGGATGTTGGAGGTGACAAATTTGATTCTTTGGATGAGCTTAACATTGGAAGACTTGAGTTTGAACATCTTTCCATTAATGAACCAGAACTTAAGGCTGTTGTGTTTGATGGAGAAGATGGAAATGAGTGAAACAATTTGTTTTTGACATTGAACGTTTTTATTTTTAGTTGAGTTCTATGTTGGATTTTCTTAATATTTAAGAATTTGTTGGATTAGTTGGATTTGTGAGGTTTGGACACTTTTAATTTTTAAATTTTATTTATATTTGGATTTACATTATATATATATATATATATATATATATGCTTCAAATACGTACCCACTTCTTTTTTTAAGTCGCTTATACGATTTCAAACACTTCCGCTTCCACGTACCCGCTTTTGATTTCATGTGACGTAGATTTTAATATAATAGATTACAATAATTATAATTCAGATAATATAATTTGTTGAACTATAATCAAATCTTGTTAGTATAAAGTTAGATTCATATAAGTTAGTTACAAAGTCAAGAGACACCTTATTTCTAAAGTTGTGTCTTTACAGGTAAGAGTTGTGTCTCTTTTCAACATAGAGTTGTGTCTTTACAACACAGGGTTGTGTCTTTACAATACACTATTTAATCTTTGTATAAATAGAGATCAAGTCTGTCTCATAAATACATCAAGTGTAATAAAATAATTTCAGTTATACTCTGTTTTTATGAAAGAAAAACAGAGCACATTAAATTATATTCATATTTGTTTCTTTCTTTCATAAATCGTAAATCCAGAAAAGAATCAACATAGTATCAGAGTTTTGCGATTAAGAGGAAAAATAGAGAAAGCAATAGTTTAAGAAAAAAGAAGAAGAAGGGAGCACTTTCGCGAAGAGAGAAGACGACATATTGATAATCAGAAGTTCTTAATATTTGATTATCAGAAACGTGATATTAATAAACAAAGGTCGTGCGAACAGTGATATAATAAAAAGGCCTCGTGATATTTATAATCTGATAAGTCAGAGATTGTGATATTGATAATTAAAAGAAAATTTTCACATACTTGATCACAAAAGGGAAAGAAGATGCAAAATCAAGTGATCCCTACTTTTGATGGGGAAAAGTACAATTTCTGGAGTATTAAGATGGCAACCATATTCAGAACCAGAAAACTATGGTTTGTGGTTGAAGAAGGGGTGCTGGTTGAACCGGTAAGAGAGGAAGAAACCCCTGAAACAGCAAGTGCGAGAAAGCTTAGAAAAAGAAATTTTGAATGATACAATGGCGCTGCAAATTTTGCAAACTGCCGTTACGGATCAAAGATTCTCACGCATTGAGCAGCATCAACATCAAAAGAGGCATGGGATGCAATGAAAGCTGGGTATCAAGGTTCTCCTCAAGTTTGTTTGATTAAACTTCAAACGTTGCGAAGGGAGTACGAGAATCTCAAGATGTATGATAACGAAGAGATTAAGATTATTACTGATAAGATAATTGTCTTGGCAATTCAATTAACTTATCATGGTGAAAGGAAAACTGATTCTAAACTCATACAGAAGATACTCATCTCTCTTCCGGCCAAGTTCGATAGTATTGTTAGCATTATGGAGCAAACTTGCGATCTGACTTCACTAACAATGACAGAATTAATCGGTATTCTAAAGGCTCATGAACCAAGGTTGGCTGCAAGAGAAGAAAGCACAAATGAAGGAGCATTCAATGCTCGAGCAAAAGGAAGAGATTCTGGTTTCAAACAAGACAACTCAAAGCGTCGTAGAGGCAAGAAGTGGTGTGATTTCTGCAAAAAGAACAACCACATAGAGAGTGAGTGTCTGAGGAAACAGAAGAAAGATGATAATAAGAAGGATCACATAAGTAAAAAGGAGTGTTACAATTGTGGCAAGTTAGGCCACTTTGCAAGTCAGTGCTACTCAAAGAAAAAAGAGAAGGCACATGTAAGTCTCGAAGAAGAAGACTTGAATGAAGACCATATGTTGTTCAGTGCAAGTGAAGCAACAACAACAGTAACGGAAGACGTGTGGTCGGTAGACAGTGGATGCACTAACCATATGACAAAAGAGGAGAATTACTTCTCAAGACTTGATAGGAGTATCAAGGTTCCAATAAATATTGGAAATGGAAGCACAATCATGACAGCAGGTAAAGGAGATATTACTGTCATGACTAATGGTGGCAAGAGGACCATCAGAAATGTGTTCTTGGTTCTGGGTTTGGCAAAAAAGTTGTTAATGTTCCACAAATTGTTTCAAGTAGATATCGGGTAAATTTCCAAGAGAAGAGATGCTTCATAGAGGATGCAAAAGGCAGAAGGATAATGGATATCCCAATGACTCACAAGAGCTACAAAATCAGGATGAGTTTGGCTCTGGAAGAAGCCATGAGCGCAAGTGAGCAAGGCAGAATCAACATATGGCACAAGAGACTTGGTCATGTAGGCGAGAAAAGTTTGCAACAAATGCAAGACAAAGACTTGGTAAAGGGGTTACCAAAGTTTAAAGTCAGAAAGGAAGCATGTGAGGTGTGTAGACTTGGAAAGCAATCACGCAAAATTTTCCCAAGGGAATCTCAAACTAAGACAAAAGAAAAGCTTGAGATTGTGCATACTGATGTATGTGGGCCGATGCAGCACCAATCTATTGATGGAAGCTGATATTTTTTGCTATTTTTGGAAGACTATGCTCACATGTGTTGGGTATACTTCATGAAGCAAAATCAGAAACCTTCTCACTGTTCAAGAAGTTCAAAGAAATGGTAGAGAAGCAATCAGGTTGTACCATCAAAACATTAAGATCAGATGGAGGTGGTGAGTTCACTTCACAAGAATTCAACCGGTTCTGTGACGAAGAAGGAATCAATAAGGAAGTTACCTTGCCTTATCCACCACAACAAAATGGTGTAGCGGAGCGCATGAATAGGACCTTGGTGGAGATGGCTAGAACGATGTTGGTGGAGCAAGATTTACCGCTTAAGTTATGGGCAGAGGCGGTATACACTGCATCATATCTTCAGAACCATCTGCCATCAAAGGCAATAGAAGACGATGTCACTCCTATAGAGAAGTGGTGTGGACAGAAGCCAGATGTGTCTCACCTGAGAATGTTTGGTAGCATATGCTACATACATGTCCCAAATAAAAAGAGGAGGAAGTTAGACGTCAAGGCAAAACATGGAGTTTTTATTGGATATAGCAATCAATCAAAAGGCTATAGAGTTCTCATTTTGGAGAATGAGAAGATTGAAGTATCAAGAGATGTAGAGTTTGAAGAAAACAAGAATTAGGACTGGGGAAGGCAAGAAGAAGTCAAGAATACATTAGAGTTGTCTATTGAAGACACTCAGTTTCCTAAGGAACAGCCCGAAGGTACTTCCAGTCCTGCTTTTATTCAAAATAATGATCACGATACTAGTGTTGAAGATGGAGAAGCTTCTGAGCCACCAAAGAAGTTCAAGTCCATGACTGAAATCATGGAAAAGGCGCAAAGAGTAGAGATTGAAGAGGCGGCTCAAGCAGTAGAAGCTTGTCTTTATGCAAATGAAGAACCATATACTTATAATGAAGCATGTGGTACAAAGGAATGGAGAGAGGCCATGAATGAGGAAATCACCATGATTTAGAAGAACAAGACATGAGAACTAGTGGACAAGCCAAAGAAGAAGAATGTGATAAGTGTGAAGGATCTACAAGATCAAGACCGACGCAAGCGGCAATCACATCAAGCATAAGGCACAACTAGTTGCTAGAGGATTCTCTCAAGAATATGGTGTTGGCTATCTTGAGACATTTGCCCCAGTCTCAAGACATGATACAATACGAGCCATATTTGCATATGCGGCTCAAATGAAGTGGAGATTGTATCAAATGGGTGTAAAGTCAGCTTTTCTCAATGGAGAACTAGAAGAAGAAGTTTATATCACACAACCACCCGGATTTGTGATTGAAAGAAAAGAAGAAAAGGTGTTAAGGCTACAGAAAGCATGATACGGTATAAAACAAGCTCCCCGAGCTTGGTATGGAAGAATATACTCATACTTCATTCAAAGCGGTTTTGAAAGAAGTATGAACGCTGCAGCCTTATACATCAAGAAGAAAGGAGGAGATGTGTTGATTGTGAGTCTATATGTGGATGATATAATCATCACAGGAAGCAATGTTCATCACATCAACAAATTCAAAGAAGACATGAAGAACGAATTCGAGATGACGGATCTTGGATTGTTAAGCTACTTTCTTGGAATGGAAGTAATCCAAGATGATCATGGCATATTTCTTTCACAAGAAAAATATGCAAACAAACTTATTGATAAGTTTGGAATGAAAGGAAGCAAGAGCATAAACACTCAACTCGCACCGAAAGGAAAAGAAAGTGAAGATGACAAAGAGTATGGAGATCCGACTAAGTATAGAAGCATTGTCGGAGGGCTTTTGTATTTGTGTGCATCAAGACCTGATGTGATGTACGTAAGTTTCTATCTCTCAAGATACATGTCATCACCTTGCATAAAGCACTATCAAGAACCCAAAAAGGTGTTAAGATATGTTAAAGTAACATCAAGTTTTGGAGTATTCTTAAGCACATTAGGTTATGCTTTTAATATTGGTATCAGCTATGTTTTGTTGGCAGTCAAGTAAGCAGCAAACCGTGGCTCAATCTACAGCAGAGGCGGAGTATATTGCCGTATGTGCAACAACAAACCAAGCAATATGGTTACAAAGACTCATGGAGGAGTTTTGAATGAAGTTTGAAGAAGGCATTCCTATCTTATGTGACAACAAGTCGGCAATAGCAATTGGAAAGAATCTGGTGCAGCATAGAAGAATAAAACACATAGAGATCAAATACCATTTTGTACGTGAAGCCGAACACAAGGGACTCATTCAACTGGAATACTGCAAAGGAGAAGATCAACTTGCAGATATCTTTACAAAGACACTAAGTGGTTCAAGGTTTGAAAATCTCAGAAGAAAGCTTGGAGTCAAACCGAGATATGATGTAAAGACACTAAGTGGTTCAAGGTTTGAAAATCTCAGAAGAAAGCTTGGAGTCAAACCGAGATATGATTAAGGAGGAGTGTTGAACTATAATCAAATCTCGTTAGTATAAAGTTAGATTCAAATAAGTTAGTTACAAAGTCAAGAGACACCTTATTTCTAAAGTTGTGTCTTTACAACTAAGAGTTGTGTCTCTTTTCAACATAGAGTTGTGTCTTTACAACATAGGGTTGTGTCTTTACAATACACTGTTTAATCTTTGTATAAATAGAGATCGAATTTGTCTCATAAAAAACATCAATCAAGTGTAATAAAATAATTTCAGTTATACTCTGTTTTTTCTTTCATAAAAACAGAGGACGTTAAGTTCTATTCATATTTGTTTCTTTCATAAATCGTAAACCCAGAAAAGAATCAACATAATTATCTTCTTATTATTATATAACTATATCTTTTGAGTAATAAAACAGACTTTTGATGTCAAAAATACATAGAACCCTTGTAGTTAACAAAGAGACTTTTATTTAGAGAACATTTGGTCTAATAACAAAACCAAAGCCATAGCTAAACCGGTATCAAAATCATGACTAACAACAAGATCAAAAACATCTGAACCAAACCGGACGCCTTTAGTTCTGGCCTCTTTTCTTTTGATCTCCACCACTGTTCGGCTTGATGAGACGTGCATTATCTTACACGATTTGCATCTGTAGGATCCTTTGATGACGTAAGAGCTCTGCTTATCGAATGTAACTGAAAACACGTACGCCAAAATGTCGGATTTGGTGCTCAGAATATTCATCTTCAAATTCTTCCTCATGTACCACATTGGGCTCGTTGGTACTTTTGCTTCACCATTTGCATCCTTTGCTACATATATTCCCCAGCTATCTACTAGCGCAAGTTTCTGACCAGTACAAAGAAAAAACTCAGTTTAATACATGCATACCTGATTGTTAATACATTGATAACAGAAAATCAAATTGAGTAGATGTTTATTTTCTTGAATGGTTGATTAAATGGACGTTTTGTTATAATGATGTATATCATTATGTAAAAGTAAAACTATGATAATATGAAAATAGTCAAAACTTGTGTGGTGGATGGAATTTGTAGAGATATATCCCATTGAATACGACTGGTTATTCGAAATTCATGCCAATACAATTGTCCACATGCAGAATACTTGTGTGTTTTTGACGTCACCGATTCTGGACGGTGGTGTAATGGTCCCACTCAATCTTAATTTTTTTTTTGAATAATCCGGTGTTTCTTAGCCTCCATCAAGGTGGGTCCAGACTATCAGCGAGTGTCCTCAATAGCCTACATATCGGTCGGATTACGCCTCGGTCATCGGACGCTGAAGGCCAAATGTTAAATTTTATACCCAGTGACCAGCGGAATTCGTACTCGGATCCGTATTGGAGCCAAAACTCCCTCAAAACCACTAGACCGTCCTCGCTTGGTTCTTAATTTATACTATATGCGTATATAATATCTTCTTTCATACCGTATAACTCTTTTTATTGCTATTGATTCTTTCAAATATATATTTAATCGGCTAAAACCAATCTCTCATATACTCTAAAATTTTCATCAGCGAAAAGAAATATCTTAGATTCATTGACTTAAAGATTTCCTAAAGCAGTAAAGTCTGAATATCTGATAATAGCTGGAGTTAAGTGATTCTTAGCAATCCAATGGTTTGATATTAGAACCTTGAAGGAGGATACTGTTTATACTGCAACGAATTCAACTATAAAACATATTTTGTGTATATATTCTGATTAATGTATATATATATACCTTGGTACGGTGCATGAGGAGGACGGAGTTGCCATCTTTGTCCATGAGGATGAGTTCTTCGGGTCTGGTTCGGGAATAATTATCGACCCGGTAGATCAAATCTCCCTTCGAGTCTATCACCGTGAAACCTTCACAACTAACCAGAAGGGATTTTCTCCACACCGTTAGTGTCGTACACGCGTCCCCGGTCTCTACGGTGGAGGGGACGGCCATTATTGGTTCCGGAGAGGACAGCGCATCATCGCCGTGAACCGACCTCGACCGATGCTTCAAGAAAGGCATGTTCAGTTTTTTTGGTGTTCCTTATTTACTATTTTAGGAGTGTTTAGATCTAAAAAGTTTTCAACACAAATATGGTAAGGTTAGGTATATACACGGATGATATATATAGATAGAATGTGTCTTTAAGGCAATATATTAAGTTATTGCACGTATTCTATAAAATAATATTGACTTCTTATTACTATCTTTCTTTATAATATTCTCTTCTACTCTTCTTTATTTCAACCTTTTTATTTGAAACTTTGTATGCATTAATTTTAAAAAAAATTGCGTTCATTTGGGTTTTTAATAAACACCTTACAGGCTTGACCAAAAAATAAAATGAAATAAACACCTTAGAAAGTCCCAAGGGTTTCTTTACAATTAACATACATACATATCATCCTCGCTACTATGAGAAAACCGAACTGTATCGAATTGAAAATATTTTACGTGCAAAAAATATTATTAATATTTAATATACGTCTTTTTCAAAATATGTTTGAAGGCGTTAATATCTTTTAGTTTAATTTTCCTTCACAAATTGTTCATGAATTAGTGGATAACAAACATGTGGAAGCTGCAATAGGGCAGAGGCCGAGTTATTCAATATAATATGAAGTATATTTTTATCATATATTTTTTTTACTGTAAATGTTGTAGGCATCGACACTTTTAAGAGTGTTGTAGAATTAGAGTTACTAGATGGAGATGGCGATATATATCCAAAAAGTTTATCTGACCATTTTGTCATAAAATAATTGTTCTAAAATGCGATAAGCACTTATTACACGGCGGATAGACGTTTCCCGCTTAACTATATACACCACTATTCTTAAACGGGCTAGCTAGGCATTTGTTGGAAGATGAACCTCTAGTATCTACTCGTATACGTAAACATCTAAATGGGACCTAGTCAGATATATGTTTTTATATTAAAATATTTATATATAAATTTAATATATAGATTAGTTTTATAAAATAAACATAAAATATACTTCAATATAATTTGTATGTAAAAATAGATTTTAACATATATAAATAGTTTCTAATTATAAAAATTAAAACATTTTTAAATATACAAATATAAAAATATCTAGGCAATTAGTCTAATATAATCATATAAATACGTAAAAAGTAACAATTAATATAAACTTTAACATTTATCAAATATATAATAATGTTAAATCTTTAGCTTTTTGGATAAAATTTATCAAAATTTATTTAGGTATTCGCTTGAACCATATAATAGCCGTCTAAACGCTATTATTCATCCGAACTATATAAGTTCACGTAAAACTAAGAACTGAATATAAAATGTACTTCAAATATAATTTTTATGTATAAAAATATTTTAATATATATAGATAATTTCAAATTATAAAACATATTTAAATATAAAATATATAAATTTAAAATTATTTTGCAAGCAATTAAGGTAAGGGTTATAATCAGACAAAAAAATAAAAATAATTAGCAATGTGAATAAATCTATTATATTAAAACAAAGTCCTATTTTTTATTTACTTACAAATAGTCTAGGTTGGACCATTACATTTAACTAACTTTCCTATTATTTTATTTATATCTAACTTAATTATTATTAAATATATAACACTAACCTAAAATCAAGGAACTAAACAAATAGTCTATTGTATTAAAAATATTAATCAGTACAGTTTATATTTACCCTAAATTTGAAATTTGTATTAACACTAAATTTGAGTAACTAATAAATTATATTTTATTTACTAATATAAAAAAGAATTATATATGCCTATAAATCCGAATAAATATATAATTGTACTTTAATCTAAATGAAGGAACAAATTATTCAAATCCTTCACCAAATATATAATATAACTCTTATAGATAGATTTAAAATTTAGATATATATATATATATATATATATATTTGTATTGATAAAATAAATATTAATAGTTACCTATAATTAATATGCAATGATATAATGGAACATAATATTATTGATATTTTTATGAGTATAATTTTACAAACTATTCCAATAGACATGTAAATTTTTATCAAAAATAAAAATAATTAAAAATATAAAACACACTTTAAGTTAAGATTGAGCATACAAGTACTTTTGGAATATGTGTTAGCTGTTTTGAATTTTGGATCTAATTTATATCATATCCTAGATCTCAATATGGTAAATTTGTTTTGGTTCTAATTTGCACTATATCCTAAAATCCATAAAGTAACTATACATCATTCATATTTGGATTATTTTGGTTCAATTAAAATATATCTAAAGTTAAATCCAAAATTTAAAAGCAAAACATAAGATCTAAATACTTATTTATATAGAATTGATTATTTAAAATACTTATTCAAAACTGAACATTTAATTTAAGAAGTAAATACTTATTTAAAACAGAAAAAGTAAATAATTATTTAAAACAAAAGAAACAAATACTTATTTATATAGAGTATTTTAGGTACATATTTATATTTGTGATTATTTAGACATTTTTTTTTAATATTTTTTGGATTTTTCAGTTTTTGGATTACCTATTCAGAAGAGACTAATAACACTTTGGGTTTAAATATGTTTTGTACCACCGTACAAAACTTATTATGGTATTTCTTACATTTCAGATTGTACAAATTAGTTTTTTTGTTTTGGGTTCAGTTCGGCCTTTAAATTACATATTTTATGTCCAAAGTTACTTTAAATAAAGAAATTATATAAAATTTTCATCGAAAAATTATCCGCACTTTAGTGCGGGTCAAAATCTAGTGTAGCATTAAAATCCGTTTAGGTTTCCAGGTAGAATGTTATATAACATAAAATGGCACAACTATTTATGATATAGCACGGGCACATAGGCCACCCTTTAGAACACTGGTCATATTAAATCAACATTCCACCAAAAACTATATGTAGATTGCAGTAGTTCGCACTTGTTTGGAAAAGAACTTGAAAATCTGCACAACAAATATGGTAGAAATAGTATTTTATCCATCACTAAAAATGAAAAAATATTAAGAATCTTAAATAATATAATATATATACCTATAATTTAGTGAAAGCAACAATATTTTATTATAAAAGCTACCATTTTATAACTGTAGTAACTAAATCATAAATGTAGTGAAACAATATAGTAAAACTTGTACAGTTAAAAAATAAGTATATAATATATGTCGCCAAGAATTGCTAAAATATGTTATACAATAGTTTAAACTATATATAGGAAAAAATAGTTATAAGCTTGTAAATAGAAATTATACATTGTTATCTACTTATATATATAAGGAATTGAAATTAATGATATTACCAAGAACTAATATTATTTTATTCTAATATACATATATATAGGTGATGGACCGGATTCGATATCCATCTTTGATAATTTTAATATTTGTAATTTTATTTGTATTTAATGGATAATACATATTAAATTTAGTTTTTTTCCAAATTTACATATATCAATTTTTTTTTTTAAATTCGAATCAAAACAGATAAATGGTCGAACCAAAATTTACTGATATTTTTCACTCCTACAATAACTTTACATCATGGCTTGTTTTTTATATATTATAGGTATGACAATTACTTACTCGCTCGGATCCGGATCAGTTATTTTGAGTGTTGATATTTTGTGTACTGAAAATAGTCCAGTTCATGTAATATAAAAATCAGGTCTCGTTCGAGTCGGATCTTTTCAGATCTTGATAGGTTTGGGTTTGATTTTTATGAACCAAAAATTAAACAGAAAAGTTTTTTTATCCAATGTATGTTTGACATTTTATCCAAAGTAACCAAGCTATCTGATTTGGTTTATGTATTTTATCCACTATACTCAAAAATATTAATTATAGACAATTTAAATCGTTATTTTAAGTGGAAGTAACCATAAGTGCAATTTGATTTTTGATATTTCCTACCATATTATCTTATTTTATCTGAAAAGATTCAAAATTCCCTAAACATTATTTGAGAAGTGATTTTGTCATATGTTATCACTACATTGATTTTGGAAAAAAAACGATGACATAATATAGTTATAAAATAACAGAATTGAAATTAATTATGACATGGACATTACATTTAATGGTAATTTATATTTTTGTGAGATTTTTATAATATGATAACAATTATAAATCATCATTAATATAAGAAGAATTATATAATAGTAAGAATGGAAATATAATAATATTTTTAAAAAATTGAAAATTTAATTTTATAATTATATAGTTTTATCACTAAAGTAATTATTCAAAATTTATTGCAGTTTTAGGAAAAAATTGCAATTTTCTAATCTCAATATCATTATTTTTTTTAATATTTAAAAAATTAAAGATATTATTTAGTTTAATCTATGTCATTTTCTAATCCTCTAAACATTATTTGAGAAATAATTTTTTCATATGACATCACTACATTTATTTTGCAATGAAAAATGACATGACAAGTTATAAAATAACATAGGGGAAATTGTCAAAAATACCATTTTCCTTATACCACATTTCAAAAGTAGCTTAATCACTTTTACCCTTATTTTTAAGAGGAAAAAACTCACTTATAACCCTTGGTTAATTAATATAAGATTTAGGATTTAGAGTTAAGGGGTAGGGGAGGGTAGGGGTAGGGTTTAGGAATGTAAAATTTAAGATTCTAATTAATTTTAAAAAAAATTGTCTCTTAAAAAAATGGTATTTATGAAAATGTCCCTTTAATGAAGGTAAAAATGAAAAAGGATACCAACAATGTGGTAAAGATGAAAATTCCCCATAACATAGATTGAAGTTAATTGTGGGGAAATTGTCAAAAAAACCAATTTCCTTGTACCACTTTTCAAAAATATCTCAATCACTTTTACTCTTGTTTTAGAGGAAAAAACACACTTATAGCTCTTGGTTTAATTAATCTAAGACTTAGGGTTTAGATTTAAGGGGTGGTGTAGGGTGGGGGTAGGGTTTAGGAATGTAAAATTTAGGATTTTAATCAATTTTTAAAAAATTTGCCCCTTAAAAAAGTAGTATTTTTGAAAATGTTTATTTAATAAAGATAAAAATGAAAAGTGATACATAGAAAGTGATATTTTTAAAAATTCTCCTTAATTGTGACATGGACATGGACATTACATTTAATGTTAATTTATATTTGGGTAAATATTTTATAATATGGTAATAACTATAAATCATCATTAATATAACAAGAATCATATAATAGTAAGGATAAAAATATAATAATACTTTACGATTTTCAAAAAATTAATTTTATAATTATATAATTTTATTACTAAAATAATTATTCAAAATTTAATGCAGTTTTGAAAATAAACTGCAGTTTTCTAATCCCAATATCATTAATTTTTAATATTTACAAAATTCCAAGATATTATTTAGTTTTATATAATATTTATTTTTATGTTTATATAATTATATACCTAACAAAAACTTTCTTAAATTTGAAGATTTTAATTTAATATATTTTAACCAAACTAAATAGATTATTTTTTTTCCAAATTATAATTTTAAATATGTATATATAATATAAAAATAAATATTTTTTTACCTTAATTTTGATATATAATTAAATTAAAATTTAAAATTAAACTGAAACATATATTAAAATCTAAAAAGTTAACAAAAAAATAAAATAAAATTTAAAGTTTAAAACTTTATTTTCTGCACATTGTGCGAGAAAACATATAGTAACTAATATATTTAATTTATGGTTTTAATCTAAGATCAAGTAACGATGCATTTGTGATCATCATGATGTTTTTTCTCAGCCATAGTAATATGTTAGTTGGTCACCATAAACATAAAATCAACAAGCCTTTGTAATAAAATGGAATATTACTGCTCGTATAGTATATTCCTGAAACACTCTTTTGTCGAAGGCATGCGTGGCCGAGCTTGATTGGGTGGTGATTGGGTGGTGATTGGCAGGTAATTAGACTTTAGTTCTCCCATCATGCATGGCTTTCGGAGATTGATTGGGATTAAACAATTTATATTTATATATTATGCATTACTAAAATCTATTACTGTATTAGGTAAGAATTTTTAGATTTTGCAAGGGTCCCATATTAGGCCACGTAACAGATTTGAGGTTCCAAGAATCTCTACTTTCTTTCTTTGTCTACGAATCAACCTTTGAAACAAAAAAATATTATCTTCTTAATAGGTTGGTTAGGTGGTAAATGATTTCTCTTTCACATGAAAAGATATAAAAATTAAGATATTATCAAAATAGGCACAGACTTTGGATCTTCGGATTTAATTCAATTGATTTGAATTTTTAAATTTTACACTCATATTTTCCATTATAATAATTTGTACAGTTACTTTGTTAATACTACGGAAACGAAAAATAAAAATTAGACAAGTATGAACAAAAATAAAAAAGTATTTTATTGATCAAAAGAGCCGGAACTACAACAAGGTAGATAGTAAATCCTAGTTTTACCTGTTTACTTTGGTCCTTCTTATATAAGTTGTTCGTAATAAAATACTTAAATTATTTACTTCCATATTCTAAAATATAGAAAAATCTCTCATTAATATAAGTTTTTCATTTTACTCGAAGATATGGATGGAGCCAAGTCTAGAGCCGAGATTTCTCTAGGCAGGGATTGAAGGCCGACGTTCAGCTCGGAGCAAGAGCAATGACTCCCTGGATTATTTAACCCTAGCAGTTTCTCCTTATATTTCAATTTCATAAGTGAAGTCGAGAGATAACCTATACGCTTCGGTTGACCGGATTCATTCATTCTTACCAGGTTTATCATGAGCAAGACATCGCTTATTTAATACCTTTTCCGGGTTATTTTGGCCTGAACTTTGTATGAATCCGGTAGTAAGGATGAAGTTGTGACTAGTCGAGGGATAATTGTTGTCTTACAATCATTTCGGCCTGATGAGTTTGAGTAATCTCGAAGGATTCATGATCATTTTCCGTAGGAATCCTAAGTTTGGATGCGAGAGATTTTAACATATAAATACGCCTTTGGGGCAATGTTTGCTATATCCACCCTACTGATCCTACTTTCTGCAGTTTTCAAAGGAATGAAAGATCAGTCAAGTTTTCTTCTTTCCATGCCTTGTTCCTAGGTGGTCACATGAGACATAGACAAATTTTTGGAAGTCCATTTTCTTCTCATATTCCTTCATGAGATAATGATTCTGAAGCCGATCATGAGGTTATTCTGGAGGCTCACCTGAGACACTGTCATCTGTAGGGGTTGGAAGGAACCAGACCTTGCTCTTAAATTTTAAAGGAGATCCCGAGATCTGGAGGAAGTTTTCCTTGCCTCTTTCTATGGAACTCCGGATCCTTAAAAGGTTTAATGGGTTTCTAACGAAGGAACTGATGAGATAGCCATCTACAAGGCTTTCCTAGAGGTAGGGCTTAGAGGGGAATAACTACCCTGATCGCCAAAGTTTCATCGTATTTTGGTATTCTTCTTTCATTGATTAATCCCATGACTTGGTAGATTGCTAATCATGTACTAAGAGAGTTCCACGGCATATCTTTTGGTATATGCATGAGATCTTTTATTCATACTATTTTCTCCCTTGGCTAACAAGTAATAAATTTACCACATCTGTTCCCGGGATGGCCAGCCGATCGTGGAGGAGCTGCTGAAGGGTACCAGTGATAGCATGCCCTACGGAGACCGTTTGGAATAGGAGGTATATGTTTATGAAGGTTATCGGGACCTCTGGTTTTTCCCCTGTTCTAGTGTCGTGTTGGTAAGGTTTCCTATAGATTCAATGTAAAAAATATTTATACTGCTTCCAGCTGATGTGTTATCCTTGTATTAGTCGTTTCCCGCCCAGTATCGTTTGGTGGGGAAGCGTCGGTGAAGGAGGCGTTGACCATTCCGAGGAGACTAAGATGGGTTTCCTTTCTGGTGAGTCAGGAGACTTTCCTTCACATCCATATATGGGGTTCCTTTGGATAGCCGAAGTTAATTTTGGGTCGTTAATCACTTCCTCCCTCTTCTTTTTTTTTTCCAAAAAACTGGTTGGAAGTATTTGTAAAGGCATTTTTTTACGAATATCATACGATGAAAACGTGGAAGAGGCGCACTCAGCCTTGTATAATACTGATTGTAAATGCCCTTGCCTTTCCAATTGGTGACTCAGAGGAATATAATCGTTGGGAAGTGATGAGGTCTTATCGTAGAAAGTTAGGAGGTGTCGGCCAGGGATCCGAGCGAGGAAGAGTGATATTCTTGAATTTACCTCAAGAAACTCTCTCAAATAAGAGTGTTCACCAACGTGTTGGTTAAGGTCTATAATTAAGCAAGCAATCTATTAAATTAACACTATAAAATATTCTTGCCAAGAGAGGTCAAATTATAGTATTTAGGGGATCAAATTCACAGAGAGCGAGGGCACACAATAGATTTATGAGTTCTAAAGGTTAAGTTAGACAAGCTATAAATAGGAGGTTTCTAATGAGGTTTCATTTCGAAAAGGATATTTGCTAAATATGTTAACTAATTCAAATAAGGAAAATATAGATCTAGGGTTTCATACAAGTGAATTATAATGAATAAGATGCAAAGAATTATGAAATATGCAATGACCTTAATTACAATCTGACCCCTCTCGTTCCAACTCTCATATGCGAACAGAGGAGTCGACCATCGACCGACGGTGAAGGCCTAATGTCGATCGATGGTTATCGGACAGAAGTGCGTCCACTAGGTTAATTAAACCAGCTCTTGCATGTATCTAACAACCTAACTCAATGAAATCAATTCAGGCATAGAACCTACTCTCGTAGTTCTATATCCTAGGTTCAGGGTTCTAGTTAGCTAATATAGAACATAAACAATAAACACAATTCCAAAAATGAATATTTCTTCATCCTAGCAATCTTATTTTGGGCTAATTCATCAATACCACAATGAACCGTAAATCTAAAAAGAGAATTACTCAAACATAATCATAGAAATCATGATAAATTGAATAATAAAATGCATAGAATAGATAATGGGGGTTCGAATACAAATCTATGAAAAAGTTGAGATCTTCTCCCTAAAACTACTAAAAACTCTAAATAATATTATGCTATAAAATCTTTGTCTTGTGTTGTGTCTTTTGCTTAAACAATGGCAAAACCTTATAAACTAGTTCAAAACTCGTCCAGTGGTATTCTTGTAAATTATATTGACTTTGACTTGAAATCGGGCAATTGCTCTGCGAGTAGACCGTCGATCAACAGCAAACATGCATCGGCGATCGATGGTCAGGCTTGACCTCGACTCTGGATGAACAACTACTGGACATCTTCTCTGAATGCTCTACCAAGCTCCATTATATCCTTAATGATCCAAAACGTACACTGACCTGAAAAGACTCTAAAACAAAGTCTAAACATACATAGCAAACTCCAAAGAGGGTCCAAATGATAGTCTTAACTGGTACATAATAAGGTATATCAACTCCCCGAGACTTAAGCTTTTGCTTGTCCTCAAGTAAAACAAAGGCAGCCTGTGAAAGAGGTTTGAAAAGCGGGGACTTATATGTCTTATCCTAGTATAATGCTACTATATCACAACCACATCGAATAATGCTAATCAAAGAGAAACTTATATGTCTTATCCTAGTATAACAACCAAATCCATTCTACCAACAACTCAACAAATACTAATTTGACTCGTCCCTCTACTGATCTCATTTCTTTGCATAAAATAAAGTGCACGCTTTACCTTGGGAATATCGATCAGAGGACACATGGACTCAACTCCGGCAAACATGCATGTATAAGTATAAAGCCTTTCATGATCCTCTCATTCCTCTCAAATTCTTTTAAATCTCAAATTCAATGGACAATAAAGCTGCTACAGTACATCTTGTCATCTCATTTTTGATTTTTTTAATACAAAGTTGTAGGCGAATAATGGGGTGAATAAAACCAAAGCATAAGTAAAAGGTTGAGAGAAAGTCCAGATTACCAAACTCCGCAAGGAGTGTCGACCAATGGTGGTTAGTGAGTGTCGACCGATGGTGATTATGTTCTAAGAAAAGTAAACTTCATCGAGCTTGTTCTGTAATAACTCCTCCGTTACCAGTCTCTCCCCAAATGCTGCGTCATGATCGTCGATCGATGCCCGACTGTTGCCGTCGATCGATGTTGAGTTGAATTTCTCACCCGATGTCTGATTTCTGAAGAGGTTCCCTGCTCCATTGGCCATAGCTAGTATGTCTGCGATATCATCCTTGGACACATTTAGAATTCTTCCACCCATTGCTTGTGCTTATCCATCTGGGTCTCTTATGATGCCAAAATCATCTGGTCTGAGGTAGCCATAATCATCACTGTATCCTGTCGGGTCCTCGTCGATTGATGGTACAGAGTCACCATCGATCGATGCTACATTCTAGCTTCCATAGGATCCCTTGAAATTTCCAGATTCTCGAGTGCAAAGGCATGGTACTCTACTGCTTCTTCTTCAAGGTAAGACTCATCATATCCTTGGTTGTCAGGTTCTGGTATCCTCTCACGGTATTGTTTCCCGATGTAGAGTATCTTTTCTTGACCGTCTTTGTTGTTTTAATTTGGGGCAACACCGTCGATCGATGCCAGAAAGTGGGATCTGTGTTGGTTCTTGTTGAAGCGACCGTCGACCAATGCCAAGGGTTGGGTGTCGATCGATGTTGTGTCCGCATGCTCATTGTCTTGATCGTATTTGCAGAAGCATGTAGCAATCAAACATGTATCATTACCCAATTTTATCTGAGTAGCGTTGTTCTTGACTTTAACAGGTTCATAGAAAATATATGGATCAATCAAGGATAGATACAACCTGTTTGTCTTCATGTCGCAAATAGCTCCCATTGTTTCCATGAAAGCTCTTCCAAGGAGTAAGAAAGAGTTCCAATCAATCTTTATGTCCATCACATGGAAATCTACTGGAACTATGGCATTGCGAATCTACACTGAGACGTCTCTGGCTATCCCTCATGAGTTCACTTTGGAGGAATCCACAAAGGTGAAAGAATCACTAGAAGGCTCCACTTTTTAATTTAGCCTCTCTGGCATCACTCTAGGCATAATGCTAACTGTTGATCCAGTGTCGCATATGACGTTAGGATACTTGTGACCTTTGACATAACATGGGATCACAAACTTCCCAGGGTCACTTTTCTTCTTGAGAGTAGTCCACTGCTTCGTCTTCTCCCTAAGGTCATTGAACATGCGCTCTATGTTCTTTTATGTTTCCCTATATTCCCTGAAAAACATCCATAATATGTGAGTATAATATGCTTCATCAAATGGAGTATCTAACAGAATTTTAAAAACTCTTTTGGCAAAGCCATCCATCTCTTTATCAGTTGCTTCTCTGCGAAGTGTCTTTTTGTTGACATGGGATCATGTGTACTGGCGTTTTGTTCTTGGTTCTCCAATCTTGAAGGTATGATGAGTAGGCTGGCACTCAGACTTGGTAGATGACTCGGTTCTGTTGTTGGGGGCCGTCGATCAATGCTTCCTTCACGTCGTTGATCGACGTTGGTGGATTCACACGAGGAGATTGATTCTGCAGGTTCTGTTGATCGACGGTCCGGCTCTGGCGTCGATCAACACCAATGCGAACTGCTGAAAGACATGGCACTTTCCAAACGAAAATCTCTTTCTTGCAGCTGTTCTCTCTTCACCTCTTGTCAAAATCTTCACCTATCGATGCATTGACATGGTGCTTCTGACTAGCTTCTCCTTTCTCCTTAATCAAGCTTCATGTCTTTGAATGGCCTCACTTGTTTGGACCACTTGATTATCCAACTTCTTGACATGAGTGTTGAGGTTTTCAACCTTGGTGTACAGCAAGTCTATCTTCCTATTGAAGTTCACAATCATCTGCTGTTGTTGCTCCAGTATCCTATCAACCATAGCTTCTAACCTGCTCTCCTGAGGCTTATGCTGCTGTGGATTCTGATTGTAGTTAATCATGTTGTCACCATAGGAGTTTCTGTTGTAGCCTGGATTTCCTGGTCCCTGATAACCGTTTCCACCAACAAAGTTCACATCCTTTTCCTTCTCTTCTTCTTACATGGCTTTCACTTCTTGCTTCTTGAGAAATTTCTGAATATTATCCAACTTTTCCTTGACTTCATCTATCTGCTCCCTTCTTAGAGATGGAGCTGATTTTTCCTCTCATAATCAGTGTTCTTAGTGCTAGTGCTAGACGACAAGTTCTGAATAAGCTTGTTGCTTCCTCTAGGCTCCTAGTGCTGAATTTTTCTTCACTAGCGGTGTCTAAAGCCATCTGGTATTACAGATCAATTCTTGTGAAGAAGGTGCTAAGTAGTTGCACTTCATTTAGGTCGTGGTGTGGGTAGTCTCTCTGGTAGGACTTGAATCTGAACCAAGAGCTTCTGAACAATTCCCCAGGTTCCTGTGTGAATGTAGCAATTATGCTTCTCAAGTCTTATGCTCGTGCATCATCAAAGAAGTTGTGCATGAATGCATTCTTGATGTATGTCCAGGATGTCAGAGATCATGGTGGTATCTTCTTAAGCCAATGTAAAGCATCTCCAACAAGTGAGTACTTGAAGAGCTTGAACAATAGATAGTCTTCAAGGACTCCATTGGCCTTGATAGCATAAACTAGATCCTCAAATCGCTCCAGATGATCCATAGGGTGCTCGTGTCGCATTCCATGGTAGGGTGTCTGTGAAACAAGTGCAAAGAAGGACGGTTTGATCTCAAAATCATTCCTCTGAAAATTTGGAGGACGAGTGGTGGATCTATTAGCGTAGAACTGGTATGGAGGATTGTAGTCTGCTAGTGTTCGTTGAGTAGCTTGAGCGGCAGCTTCAGGTTAAGCTAATGTAGCGTCTGCTTCTGTTTCAGGGATCACAGCTCCATGTTCGTCAATCCTATGACATGTTGCATTACGCAGTGACCTTGAAGGTCATACATGTTTCCTCTCTCGTCTCGAACCACAATTAGAGTCGCAACCATTTTTTTGGAGTTACCGTCGATCGATGCCAAAGGGGTACTGTCGATCAATGTTGATGTGCGAGTGTCGATCGGCGGCTGGGTGTTGTTGTCGATCGATGCTAGTCGCGTCTGATTGCGGTTTGAACGTTCGATTGCAACATGGTATGAGAAAAGTAATTCCTTGTTCTTTTGGCTTCTGGTACTGCTGGGCATGCACCTGAAAAACAAGGAAAATAAATTATCAGTAACTTGCAATAAAAGAAAAACCTAGACTAAACATTAGAAAATAAATATAATGGCGATCCTTGCTCCCCGGCAACGGTGCCAAATTTGACAGCGTACGGGTTGAGGTCTATAATTAAGGAAGCAATCTATCAAATTAAACCTATAAACTACTTTTGTCAGGAGAGGTCAAATTGTAGTACTTAGGGATCGAATCCATTGAGAGCGAGGACACACAATAGATTTTTGAGTTCTAAAGGTTAAGCTAGGTAAGCTATAAAGAGGATGTTTGTTATGAGGGTTTATTCCAAAAAGAAAATTTACTAAATAAGTTAACTGATTCAAATAAGGATTATATAGATATAGGATTTAAGGCAAGTGAATTATAATGAATAAGATGCAAGGAATTATGAAATATGCAAGGACCTTAATCACAATCTGACCCCCTTTCGTTCCAACTCTCGTATGCGAACAGAGGAGTCGACCATCGATCGACGGCGAAAGCCTAATGTCGATCGATGGTTATCGGACATGAAATGTGTCCAATAGGTTAATTAAACCAGCTCTCGCATGTATCTAACAACCTAACTCAATGAAATCAATTCATGCAAAGAACCTACTCTCGCAATTTTCTATGTCATAGGTTCATGGTTCTAGTTAGCTACTCTAGAACACAAGCATTAAACACAATTCCAAAGATGGATATTTCTTCATCCTTGCAATCATATTTTTGGGCTAATTCATCAATACCATAATAAACCCTAAATCTAATAAGAGAATTACTCAGACATAATCATAGAAAGGATGATAAACTGAATAAGAAAATGCATGGAATAGATAATGAGGTTCCAATACAAATCTCTGAAGGAGTTCATATATTCTCCCCAGCACTTCTAAAAACTATAAATAATATTATGCTATGAAATCTTTGTCTTGTGTTGTGTCTTTTGCATAAACAATGTCAAGACCTTATAAAATAGGTTACAACTCTAGGGGCATTCTAGTAAATTATCTTAGCTTGGGCTTGAAGTCGGCCAATTGCTCTGCGAGTAGACCGTCGGCTGACAGAAAGCATGCACCGGCGATCAATGGTCAGGCTTGACTTCGACTGACTGAACATCTACTGGATATCTTCTCTGAATGCTCTACCAAGCTCTATTATATCCATAATGCTGCAAAATGTACATTGACATGAAAAGACTCTAAAACGCAGATTAGACATACATAGCAAACTCCTAATAGGGTGCAAATGATAGTCTAAAACTGGTAAATTACGAGGTATATCAAGTGTCATCAAAGTACTTAAGGATCGAATCCAAAGGGACTGGAGATCGCACAATAGAATCATGGTTTCAAGTTAAGCTAAGCCATAAAGTAGAAAAATAAAGCGAAAGCAGTAGATAGATAAAATAAAACGTTAGATTCAACGTATTATCAAACATGAGATTCAAACATGCAATCATTAGATGCTAAGAGTTTGTATGCTCAATTATGTAACTCTAATGAAAAAGTAAGTTATTCAACTCTTGTTGGGATAAACTATCAGATGCTTAACTCAAATCTAATGCCAACTCTCGTTGCGGATATGATGAATCAAACAAGCATTATATCCAATTTGATATTGTTCAACTAAATCCTAAACCAACTCTTGATGCGAATAAGTATTTAGTCCAACAAGATTCGAGTTTTGTTAATCGATTATAATCTCTTATCTTTCGATTGTCGTATGATTCTAGGTTCTAGTTAATTACTCCAGATCCTAGTAATACGAGTCATCATGGTGTAGAAATCTATGAATAATCCTAGCAATCAATTATTATCAGTTTGACATCAACCTCATGGAATCCCTAAATCTAACAAGTAGATATCTCAAACATGATCTGAGAATAAATAATCATAAACTGAATAGAATACATAACGAAATCCACAAGAGTTCTAAGAAGACCCCGATAGATTTATTCCCTTCTCTCCTAATCTCCAATAAAGCTTAAAATAACATGTAATCGTCAACAATGACTTAGAAAACATAATATATAGTTTAAAACATATTTTGGGCTTTTTGTAAATAAGAGAAAATTCTAGGCCAGTTTGAAATTATTGGAAGTTAATAAAATCTTGTCGGGAGAAGATCAGGGGGGGTTTTTCTCGACACCAAGGTGGTGTCGGTTGACACCATTCTAGAAGCTTGACAGCTTCATCTTGCACAATAGACAGATTCTTCGTCAGTAAAACGAGCATAAATTTTGATCTAGACCATTGGTTGACCTCAAATTATTGGCATTGGAAAGCTAATTCAGTTCTCTATCTAGTGTCAAAATATGAGCTTCATCCATCATTGAAAA
Organism: Moricandia arvensis; assembly: GCA_905132765.1. Classification (NCBI taxonomy): domain Eukaryota; kingdom Viridiplantae; phylum Streptophyta; class Magnoliopsida; order Brassicales; family Brassicaceae; genus Moricandia; species Moricandia arvensis. Next base: position 124,149 of record CAJHQP010000977.1, read on the forward strand.
TTATTCCATCCATTTCTAAACGTCTGATGCATCTGTAGATCTGCATCTCAAATAGCTATAGAATCTCCAAAGTTCCCAAAATGTACATGAGCCTGAAAAAAATACTAAAGAGATTCTAAACTTATATAATATATTCTACAAATACTTATACCATGGTCAAAGATTGCAAGGCAAAATCCTCTTTTCAGGTGAAGGTTTATAGCATGATCGGTGATCCAGGGGAAATTTCTCCTATATCGATTCCTGGTAGCGGCGTTGGGTTGGCACCACCTAAAGGCCTATCTTGTTGATCATCTTTCCTTATTTAATGCTTTCATTTTTTCTTTTCTCTTTTTTGACACTTTGGTTTTGTCGTTTTCCCCTCAATGGCCTTTTATTTCTAAGAACATAGCCATTTTGGTTTTATGAATCAGTTTTTTGTGTTATTTTATTATGAGTCTTTTGTACCACTTTCTGCCCCCAATGAGGCTTTCAGTTCACCTTTCTCAACTTTATTCTTGAGGTTCCGAACTCACATTCATGTTTATAAAATTTGAAGTCGCTGAAACCTATGGAGGTTGGAGGATTCTGTCAAATCCCTTGGGACCCAGAGATTTTGAGGGATTGGCGCCTTGACTTCGAATGGCTTTGATACGATATTCATTTAGATCCCTGAGGTTAGCAGGAGTAGATATCATCCTTGGGATCCAGAACCTGAAGAGATTCATTGGTCGGACCACCGAGGAAACTTGAACCTTATACTTAGTAACCTGGCACGAGCAGGAGTAGTGGTTTTGATTCCTAAGAATCTATAGACATTTCATTTAAGAACTCAAAAATTCCAAGGATAGCCATTTTAACTCTATTGAGTTTGTGGCTTGTTGAACCAAGTATTTTCAATGGAGTAGCTGGTTGGACCCCAAAGAATATGGATATTTTCTCTAGGACCTGGAGGCCAAAGAGAGTTTCATGTTGAATCCTTGGAAATTTGTGCTTCTTATCCTTGAGAACCAGAAGATTCCAAGGATTTAGTCGGAGGCTCACAAAGGAGCTATAATTTTAACTCTTGAGAACCCGAAGGTACTAAGGTGTTAAACCTTGGTTCCCAGAGGAAAATCTGTATTTGCAGCTTTTAATTCTAGATATTGTTCTAGCTTTCGTAATGTATTAGCCCAAAGTTATTGTAGCCGAAGGCATATGTTGTCGAATATGAATTTAGATATTCTTTTGTTTATAGTTTTGAACACAAAGGTTTTTTTCTTCAATATCGTATTATGTCTCTTGGAGGTTGGCTACTACCAATATCGATTTAGACATTGTACTCTGCCCCTTGGAAGTAGGCCACTACCAATGTCTCACAGTGCTGCACTCTTCTTTGTGCAGGTAAGCCATTGTTAGACTTTGGTCACGTGTTGGTGTGCTCGACCCTAACAAGGGTGGGACAAGCGCCAGTCTTATTGCTTTCCATGTCTAGATAAGCATGGAATTAGTGTGCTCCCCGATTGGAACTTTTCACATTTTGCTCATGTATAAACCTTGGAGTTTGTTTACAGTAGTTTGCAAGAATACTTCATGCTTCTTGCATTTTGTCTAGCACTTAGTGTTTTTATGCAGAAATATGCACATTTCGTACGAGGGTTCATGCATAAGTTTTGGCGCATGGCCTTTGAGCATGAACTAGGTATTTTGAGAGCATTATCAGGATTGTGCTGGCCTATTCCTTCTTTAGTTATATAAAGTTTGCATTTTTTCAGGGATGTCCCACTTATATGCAAGGATGTAAGGTTTTCCAGAATCAAGAGTTTGCCCCTTAAATAAATTGCTTTTCTTGCTCCTCTATAGTTGAAGTAACTCATAGTTTTATAAGGTAAAATCAGTCCAGATACATAGAGCATAAATATGAGCTAAGTAGGCTATCAAAGTACTTAAATATTAAGAGTAGAGTTGTAGAAGACGTGATCCTGAGATCTTATTAGAATTAGTAGGTATGCATGGCATTCCAACTGTTTGGTTGAGTCTTTATGTACATGTCTTGAAGTTTATAGGCTCTCACTCCCCACACCTGATAACCTTGTATGGTCCTTCAAATTCGGAAGCCAGCTTTCCTTCTGACTTATCCCTGGTCTTTTTAAATACTCGTCGAAAGACCCAATTCCCTTGCTGAAAGGTTCTAGTTCTGTATTGTAGGTTTTGGCGATTTCCTGCTGGTAGCACCCGTTTCTTATTTTGGCCACCTCTCTCTATTCATCTAGTAGACCGAGTTCTGTAGTCTTTAACTCTTCATTCTCTTCTTGAGAGAGAGGCTCAAAGACGGCTGGTTTTACTTGTATTGCGGCCTGGAGTACTGCTTCCATGCCATAAATTAAGGAATATGGTGTTTCCCTAGTAACTACGTTAGTCGTGGTTCTTTAAGTCCGTAGGACACCTGGCAGTTCTTCCACCCATTTTCCTTGGGCATCATCTAGATGCTTTTATACATGTTGATTACCATTTTATTGGTAGATTCCGCTTGTACATTGTAATGAGGATGCCTTGGTGTGGTGAACGGTAGCTTTATGCCCTAGTTCTTGAAGAACTCTTTGAAGTTATGGCTTGTGAATTGTCATCCATTGACGATGAAAATCTCTTGCAAGACTTTGAACCAGGATATAACATTTATCCACATGAATTTCTTGACTTATGTGTCTGTTATCTTTCTTAGAGCATGTGCCTTCACCTAATTCAAAAAGTAGTCAGTTACAACCAAGAGGAAGCTTGGAGACCTGAACGTGCTTTTAACATTGGTCGCAATGCTTTCCTTGCTGGGTCGCATATTCTACCATCATGGGTCAATAACACTCGGATCTTCTATCATGGAGTACTAAGTTGTGACCGCTGGAGTTGGAAACGCATATCCCTTCATGTAGTTCTTCTATAAAGTTTGGTCTGTCTCAGCGTGATGCATCGCATGTAAAGGGCAGAGAACAATCTCTTGAATAGTCTCCCATGGGAAAGGTAGTATTTGGCCGCTTGTTTTCTAATCCTTTTGCTTCGTCGTCTGCGAGTACTAATGACTGGATAGCCACTGGTTTGAATATTATCTCGTATTCTTTGAGTTCTACTGCCCATTTATCTAATCGACCTAATACTTCTGACTTATGAAGCACAAATTTTATGGGGAGTGATGTTACCATGATTTGATGAGCCTGAAAATAGGGACGTAGTTTTCTGGATGCCACGAACAGGGCTAGGGCCAGCTTTTCGAGACGGCGATAACGTGTTTCTGCGTCCATGAGGGATTTTCTGGCATAATATACCAAAAGTTGCATGCTTCCTTCTTCTCGCACAACGATGGCACTCAATGCGTGCTCTGACACCGCCAAATAGAGTAAGAGTATATCTCCATCATTAGGCTTCGATAGAAGAAGAGGTGTAGTAAGGTAATCTTTCAGCTTGGTGAGAGCGCTCTGACATTTCTAGTCTGACTTGAAGTCTTTAGGATTCTTTAGAGCTTCAAAGAAGGCATGATACTTTTCTGATAACCTTGAGATGAACCGTCTCGGAGTTGCCATTCTTCTTGTTAGTTTTTGCACTTATTCGAATTCGTTGGTGAAGTAATTGTGTGAGTTTCTTTATTTGATCTGGGTTAGCCTCAATATTGTTGTGTGATTATGTATCTCAGGAATTTCACAGAACTTACTCCAAATGAGCACTTGGCCGAGTTGAGCTTCATGTTGTATTTTCTTTGAGCGGAGAACACCTATTGTAGATGAGTTATATTGTCTTCTACTTCCAGGGATTTGACGAGCATGTCGTCTATGTAGATTTCTATTTTCTGGTCTATCTTCTCAGCAAACATCATGTTTACCATTCTTTTGTAGGTTGAACAAACATTCTTTAGGCTAAAAGGCATAACCTTGTAGCAATAGATGCCCATGGTAGTCATGAGCAAGGTTTTCTCTTGGTCGTCCAGGTGCATTACAATCTAGTTGTATTCTGGGAAGGAATCCATGAAGCTCATCAGCTGATGTCCTATCGTTGCGCCGATTAGCTTGTTGATGTCAGGTAGAGGAAATGGATTCTTTGGGCAGGACTTGTTAAGATCGGTGAAATCTATACAGACTTGCCATTTTCCATTCTTCTTCCAAACTACTGCCATGTTGGCCTGCAATTATGGGTATTGTACTTCTCTAAATAACTGAGTATTTGGTATATTTCCAACTTCTTTGTTGATGATGGTGTCCCATTCTGGAGCGAATTTCCTCCTTTTTGCCTTACTAGTTGGTGTAGAGGATCGACTTATAGCTTGTGCATGATGATTTTCATCCTTGGCATGTCTACATGAGACCAAGCGAAGTAAACAAAGTTAGAATGGAGGAAGTCTATTTGTATCTACCTTATACCCACCTGAAGTTTGGAGCCCACTTTGAGATTCATGTTGTAATCCCCTTCAATCAATGGTACCTCGTCGAGTTCTTCAACCTCTTTCTCTTTTGTATGCGAGACCAGGGATTTTTGTTGTAATTTCTATAAGACCTTGGACTTACTCTTGAGAGTTGTCTGATAGTAGGAGTGCGGGTTTTCTGATCTCCTTTGATCTCTTTGATTCCCCAAGGAGTAAGAATTTCGACTACCTGGTGGAGCATAGTAGGGACGGTCCAATACCATGGATCTAAGGATGTCTGATCACTATCATCTTGTAGGATGATACACAGTCAACTACCAGGAAAATTTTTGGACATGTTTATTTTGCGTAGACATGAATTATGACCTCTCCTACTGTTTGCTTGACCTTGCCGTTGAACCCTATGAGTGGCATCACTTTTCGAGTTGGGCATCATTTTTCCAATCCTAAGTTGTTGTAGGCAGCTAGAAACATGTTATTAGTGGAGCTCCCATTGTCCACGAGTATCCTCTTCACCAAACAATTCGACACCATGATGGATACGAAGATGGCGTTATGATGGGGAGCCAATAATTTCTCCTTCTCTTTTCTTGAAGCTTATTTCATCGGTTCCCAGAAGCATGTGTTTAGGTTTCCCAGTTTCTTAACCATTCTTGATGTTTCTGGTACTCTTCTTTGGAGCTACATGCGTGATGCCGCTTACTTCTGAGCTGCCAGATATTACGTTCATTACCCTATTATGTCGAGGTGGGGAGGCATGAGAATTTCTAGCTAGTTTTTTGTTTCCCTCCTTACTACTACGGAGGTTCTTGGATTTTCAGAAAGGGATTCCCGGAAATATCATTTCTTTAGTAGCTCGTTGACCTCCATCTTAAGTGAGATGCAATCCTCGCTCTTATGACCGTGGTCGATGTGAAATTCACACCACCGGTTTGGGGTCTAAAATGTTTTTGGTGCTTTCATCTTCTGAGGCCACTTGACATGTGGTCCCATCTGCCCCAGATTGTTGACCAGTTTCGGTTTCAAGATGGAGATATTGGAGATGTTCGTCCCAGCTGATACCGCCATTCCTTCGGTTTTTCCAAGGGCCGGCTATGATATTTTCGCGGTTCTTGCGTCCTGCCTTCTTTCTAGGCTTCAGATGAGGTTTGTCATCATTATAGCTGCTTTCGTTCCTTATGACCTTTAGTTCCTGCTTCTGAGAGAGTTTGGATCAATACGCTAAATCTTCTTCCCACTTCACATGCGTCCATGCTCGGGACAATACATCCTCCTTGGTTTGGAATTGATACTTGTCCAGTTCCTTATACAAGTCTCCAACGGGTATCATGCCTCTCTTGAAGGCCAAGATAGTTGTCGAGGTGTTACATCTGGGATGGATACATTTTCCTGGTTGAATTGTGATATGTAGCTACACAAAGGTTCAGCTTGGCACTGCAAGATTTCGTAGAGATCGTCTAGGTTCCCGCTACTTGCAAATTGTTTCAAAAACTGTTTGGTCAAGGTTTCGAAGGAATGTATCGATCCATTTGGAAGGTTGATATACCATTGTAAGGTGGGTCCGATCAGAGTTGAGCCAAAACCCTTGCACATGGTGGCTTTCCTGAGTTATTTCTAGATTGCTATTGTAAACATTTGTTGCTTGTATTAGGCCACATGACTATCTGGATCACTAGTTCCATCATACATTCTCATGCTCGGAAAGGAAAACTTCCTTGGCATCTCAACCAGGGTGATCTCACCCACAAAAGAAGTGTTTGCGTTGGAGTCGGGAGCACTTCTTTGGAATGGGGGGAGCGACAACCGCGAGCCTCTCTATCGTTGACTGGACGGTTTTGAACTTTTTGGAGAGGATTTGCTCGAGGTAGGCTGTCATTGCAGAGATTTTTTCTGGGGCTCCTTGCTGCATCTCCTCATCTGTATCCAAGCCGGAGTCATCGTCCTCAGCCAAGTTTGCTTGATTTTCTGCCGGAGTGACGACCTTAATCATCGTTTCTCCATTATGTGGTAGAGCCCGTCGTGTGGTGTTACCTCCTTCGCTCAGAGTTTCGAAGGGTTCCATCAGTTAATGCGGGTTCGGAACTGACGTCGTTTCTTACTTATCAAGTTGAGTTTGCCTCTCGGAGAACTAGGTTTTCGGCTTTGAATTGAGAAAGTTTTTCCACGCTCTACTTCAACAGATTTGGAGTGCTCATACATCTTGTTCTTCTAGTTCTGAACTTTCCGAGAGGAGTTCAGGGTTATCTATAAAGGTGTTACTTTCCTAAGATGTATGCATCTTAGTGACATGGCTTTTCAAAGCTGCAATCTGAGCCTGTGGTCCAGTAGCTTAATGCTGCTAGCTATGCTTGCCTTTCGTCATTGTCATTTAGTCTTTATCCCCCCTTTTCCAACACCGAACTGTTAAGGTAATTTGGTGCATGTATTTTGATGATACTATGGAAACGAGAAGCAAGCAGTAAGAAACAAAAACATAGATCAAAAGAATATTTGTATTGATCAAGAGAGCCGAAACTACAACAAAGTGAATATAAAACCTTGGTTATAGTCACCTAGCTCTAGTTTATATTATAGAATAGTTGATCTCTTGTTATAGGGTTTAAGTCTCCTTTATTGAAGGTTGTTCGTAGTCATAAATTAGGTTAGATACTTCCATATTATGAAATATGGAAGAATCCGTACTTAGTAGAAGTTTTCCATTTTATCCGGAGATAGGGATAAAATCGGGTTGAGAGACAAGATTTCTCTACGCATGGATCGAAAGCCAGCGTTCTGTTCGAAAGCAAGAGTATGACTCCCTCTATTATTTATCTACAACAATTTCCATTAAATTTTATTAATTTTCAAGTGGGGTCCGGTTCTTTCCTGATTCAATCTAAATCGTGTGTTATAACCAATAATCTAAATCATCCAATAATCTTTAAAAATAAATTTAAACAAAAATATTCTAAATATGTAAATTATTCAAAATTATAATTATAAATAAGTTAAATTATCTTTTGAAAAACCTACAAAATCAATAAACTCTATATCATCAAATTTACCTAAATATATGTACAAATTAATAGATTTAATTAAATTTAGATATCTTCGAATTCTAATTCAGATTTCGGTTAAGTTTGAATTTCAAGTTTGGTTAAAATACACAGGCCTAAACAGAAGTATAAAATAGCTTAATTGCATCTAACAATAGATGAAACTTCTATAATGAAATTTTACAATTTCTCATTAACGTTTTTTCAGAGGTGTTATATGTTTTAACTATTATAGCTCAGAAGATGAATAGAAACATAAATTCTTGAGCAAATAAAATACAGAACGAATAAAAATTCCAACTAAGAAAAACTAGTTGGAATATTCATTTATAAAAGTAAACAAATGAGCTATCATCTTCAAACCTAATTTTGTTTTTTTCTGACCTGATTTTGTTGATATTTGGTTTGCCTTTGCTCCAAAAAAAACTCTTCAAGAGTGATGTAGACACAATGGAGTACGTGTTGAACACGTGTAGCCGACAAACCAGTAGAATGGGTTCCACTAAGGAAAGTAATATTAGATGCCAAAGCCAAGACCGTGTAATATAGTATATAGTTTAATGAGTGTTTAAAGTTTTTATTACAGTATAAGTGCACTTTATGCTTCTTAGACACTTTTTTAATTTATTCCATTTCTTTTTAACTAAAGCATAACTAGAATAAAATTAGTAGGACCTACGATTTTTATCTTCTCATCTTTCTTATATCATGTTTTTTTTTCTAGACCATTGATTTTAGAAGTTTTTGTTAAAATAAAATCTTTTAAAATCAAATTAAATTCAAGATTCTTAAAACAATCAGCATTTCGAATTTAAGATTCGTGACACAAGTTGTTTGTTTCATCCATGGCGAGTTTTTTCACTGTCGAGTTACATCAAGCTCCTATGAGGAACACCTATGGCGAATTCTTGTTACTGTCTTATTTGTCGTCGAAAATCACCGTTACTTTGCCGCACTAAGATCCAATGTTGTGTCTGTCTTGAGTGGTTGTCGTTCGTCTTCTCTGTCGAAAAATGAAAGGTCAAAAACAACAATGGTCAATTTTCACTTTTTTGCTTGTTTGGTCCTTAACTATTTTTATTTTCAACTCAAACTTTCAAATTTACAAAATTGACCTTTTTATTTTGCTCTAAACTTTCTAACATTCATTTGTACCCGTGTATATGCAAATTAACACATTAATGAAAAATATAAACTTAATATGCAAGCTAAATGATCCAAATGAACTATGAGATATCCAAATGAATTAAAATAAAGCTCTAAAACTCAATCAAAATTAGTATATATCAAAGAGAATATGAGTAATGAATAAAATAAATCCTACTTTATAGAAGGTATTTGTCTGTCCTTTGAGTATGAATTATTTCTTGTGTATGTTGTTTAATTGTAGCTATATGTAGCAGATGACACTATGTACACAAAATTTCATTATCCACATGTACAACGATCCACATGTACACCAGTTAACTTATGCAATGATTCACATGTACAAATATTAAGTAAAAAGTAATTTTTGAGGATATGAAAAGTATAGTTTAGTGATCAATCTAGCTATATGTGTACAATTCCCTCACATATTTTAATTCGTTTTTGATGTACACGTGTACGTGTGTACACGTGTACACCATCATATTGTACACAAATAACAATATTTTTACATTGAAACATGCCTTCATAATGAAGCAACTCGATGTAATGAGGTATGTGGAAAAATATTTTACAGGTGCACACGGTTATACAGTGAAAGCTAAGTTTGGAAAGTTTAACTTAGTTGACAAAAATTCAAGAAAACCTTGTTTCCGTTCTAAATACAAAGAGTATTATGCATACATGACTAATAACCTATTAAAACATCTAAAGGTGGTAAATATAGAATAAAAACAAAATTTTACATTTTATTGTCTTAACGATTTACATGTACACCATTTAACTTCTGAAATAATTCACATGTTCACCATTTAATAGTGAACCAGTCATTATAAAATGAATTTGTGGCTCAATCTATTTTTTTAATGATAATCTCTTGACATGTATCAATGATTCACATAAACGAGTTCACTTGTACAATGAATCACATGTACATTGAATAAATATTAATAGACACATTTGCATGTTTAAATATTTGTACGGTCAGATCATCAATGTGTACACATATATTTCATTGTCTACATGTACATTGTTTCACAAAAACCCACATGTACACTGCCATTTGTACACCAAATAAGTTTTAACATACACTTAAAGGTGTGAATATTATAACGGCCAATATTTTTTAATAGCAACTCAAATTGTTTAGTATAAACACGAGTGATTCATTTAGGATTCATGTGAAACGTAAGTGATTTAAGATTCTATGATATTTTATGATGTTATATCGTCAATGTGTACACATACAATATTTCATAAAAGCTCTTATGTATACCGGTTCATTTGTACACCGAATAGGTTTTATCATTCATTTGCAATATCAACTAAAATCTCCTAGCATAAAAACAAGTGATTCATTTGGGATGCGTGTGAAAAGTAAGTGATTCAAGTATTGAGAGTAATTTCCACTTGTGAAGAGTATTGGGGTTAAAATCAAAAGATATAAAAGTTAAGGGACCGAACGTGCAAAAACACCAAATTTAGCCATTGTTGCTCTCGAGCTTTTTTGATGGTTGAAGGGCGCGTCAGAGAGGAGCGGAGATCACGACGATGATGAATCACGACGAGGAAAAAAGAACTGGAATGTGGGGCAAATAATTGAGTTGAGTTAAAACGCTATGGACCGGACTCGTCTTGTGACACCACGAAGAAGAAGAACACGGCGGCTTGGAGATCGAGCTTGCATGAGGTTCACTGGCAGTTTCAAAGCAAGAACAGAGTACACTGACATAAGAACACATAGACACCATGGCTGAAGCTTAAAATGATCTCCACCGTTAACGTTTCTGTCATATACATCTCATTACATCGTTACGAAAAATGCAGCTTTACATATCTCAAAATATAAATCTAAATAATAGAAACAATGATTACTTACAAAATTTCGTAAACAATGGATTTAAAAAAATCAAATTTCATTTACGAAAGTTATAGAAACTATAAAGGAAAGAGAAAGAAGAAAGTTACAAGGTCCCACTTTCTTTAGTTAGCATAGTGGATATTGGCTGTCAATGCTATTTAGTTAGTTTTTGAGTGAAAAATAAGATTTAGTTAGAGAAAAGGGTCTGAGTAGTGATAAGTGTCCTATTGTGTTAATAAAACTCATAAACTGCCTTTGAGTGTAATTCAACTCCAATTATGACAGCATGTCTTGAAGCTTCGGAGTAGTCGCTTCTTGCCGTCGCGGCCATCAGATCGAGAAGATTGAGAGCTCCTCTAATGGTAGATTTTTAATAATTTTCACAATTGGTCCTCATAACTTTTGTTTTTTCAAATCAGCCCCAAATTTTTCTTTTTGAGAAACATCCTTTGAAATCAGCCTAACTTTCATATTTTTGTCTTTCAAACCTCTCAATAAATTGAATTAGTGGTCCTCAAAATCTTAGATGGTGTTCACTTCAGCCCATAAACTTTCCATTATGATAAATATCATCTTGATTTTGTCCCAAACTTTGAATTGTGCATTCTAAACCATGTCAAATGCAAATGTATAAATACATACACTATATACTTAGATCATAGTAAATAAGTTAGATTTTTCTTCAAAAAATTAAGATGCTAAAGCTTTATTTTGCAAATAGACATTCTACACTCAAATGCAAATGGAAAAATATATGCAAAAGTTTATTTTATAAATAAGTTATATTTCTTTTTACTAAATTAAGATGAAAAACCATTTAAATCATGAGATATCAAGATGGAACTAATACATTTGTCTAAAAATAAATTAAATTAAGATGCTAAAAACCTTTAAATGCAACATACACACCTAAAATAACCTAAAATGATCTAAATTAGTTAAAACAAGATACTCTAAATTTATCTAAATGAAACCCAAAATGTATCTACCAAACTTATCAGGTGTACAAATTAACTAATATACATGTAAGTCATTGTACATGTGAATATAAATATTTGGTGTACACCTAATCCTGTACATATAAATATATACAAAACACATATATACGTATGTACATATACATATACATGAAACATCATGTGGATTGTACAATTTTTATAACTTGTGCAATCTACAAATAAACCGGTATGTGTGTATGATTTTTTGTGTAACATTGTACATGTAGACAATGAATATTTTATACAACAACTCCACCATCTCCCAGTAACCATCATTTGCAACGATCGTGGTGAACACCATCTTGTTTCACGATAGAGTTTATTAAGGTGGATATTCACATGTACAAGAGTGGTGTACATGTCAATAGCTTAAAAACGATGTACATGTAGAATTGTAAAAGAATTCAACTTCAACTTATATGCTATGCATGTGTACACTTTATATATTTTTTACATGTAATTCTTATATGATATCCTTGAGCTGTAATGTAAACCACCTTATACAATATCCATGAAATGTAATTTAAACCATCTTTTGCAGACTTTTTCAAAACATGTTCATGTTGTACGATATCTATGTACTTCAAAATTATAATGTACTTGTGTACACATATATTATATTGCACACCTTGACGTTTTGTTGCTAGTTGCTGAATATGGTGCCATATGCAACTTGGAGATCCAGCAAATATGGCACTTTTTAATAACACACAATGGTGTTGAATGTACTTTTCCTTCAAATATGAATTCCCTGCAAACATGAGTTTCGTGGTCATCGTCTTCTTTTTCCAGCCATGAGCTTTTTCATCATCCTCTTCCTCCAACCATGAGCGTCGTCATCATATCCGCCTCTAGTGCTCCTTCTTCCTTCACTTTCTGATATAATTATCAAGAACACTTCAACAATAACAAGTTTGCTCATTCAATTTTTTCTTGTCAATTTGTTTCTTACGTACCCGAATCAAAGTTGATTCGTGAACAAATTGGAAAACATGTATCGATGAAAAAGAAGATCCACCACCAATCCGTCGCTTCTTTCGGCGTGTCTCCGCTTCGTCACAAATCTGGGAAGTAAAAAAAAAAAGAAATTGGATCAGATCCATGGATTTTTTGGATCTGTAGGTCTTACATCAGAAAAAATAATAAGTTAATGATTAAGAAAATGAAAGAGAAAAAAGAAGTTATGATAGTTAAAAGGAATGATTTGCAAACAAAAAATGTGATTTACAGAAAAAAAAGAAGAAGGAAAAAGCAGAACATATTCTTCGAGGAGAAAGAAGATACATGTGGTGATGAGAAGAGAAAATGATAAAGATAATGCAAGATGTGACCAACTGTGGAGCCAATTTAGTTAGATACATTAATTTAGTTAATAATAGTTTGGTTCTAGTCACAAAAAAGTACCTCAGTAGCAAAATGTGACTTATGATGTAATAAAAAGATAGAAAATGACTTTTAGTGTAAAACACTCTATCTGAAACTTAAAAACCAAACCAAACAAAAAAATACAATACCAAAACTGAACTGAAAATTAGAAAAATTCGAGCGGTTTTTATATTTTTAAATTCAAAAAATCAAAAACCAAACCAAAGTCGAACCAAGAATCGAACAAATTACCATATATTTAAAATATATTAAAAATATTAATTATTTTTAATTATAATATATATATAATATTAATTTAAAATTTTAATTATCCAAAAACCCAACTATCCAAATTACCTTAATGGGCCAAATTTTTTTTTCGGTTTTCCCAGTTTAGCTAGCGTTTTCAGGATTTTTTCGGTTTGTTGGTTCTAAATCTGAACTAAATCTAAATTATTCATAATTGAGTTTCACTATGAATTTATAAAAAAATAAAAATCAAACTCGAATAATCTAAAAACCGATCTGAACAATGTCTAGTTCTTGAACGGTTCTTAAACAGTGTAACCGAATAATCTAAAAACTGAATAAACCGAATTGATCAGAACTAAAAGTCCGAATGTCCAGTACTATTCAAGTCTATAAACTCAGGATATCTTCAAAACCGCCGCGTGTTAGACTTTTGGAGACGTTGTGGTGGCCCTTTAACAATTTTAGGTCTTAAAATACTAAATTATAAGTTTCAGAAAAAAATACTAAACTATAGATATCTAGAAGCATTTTAATATGATAGTTTATCATGAATATGAAATATATCGAAAACTAATTTAGGAGTCATTGACAAAAAGAAAATTTAGGAGTCATTCTTCCTGCTTAAAGAAGGATGCTCCATTTCTTCTCTTGTTTGAACGACTTTCCACTTTTGGTGTTTTCTTCCTATGTTCAGATAAAACTGAAAACTTCTACTAATTAGCAATATTTATATATTTTAAGATTTAGAGAGATTTAATTAACGTAATTCTCAACTACAATAATCTATAAATAAAGACTCTTCTCTTCAATATGGAAATTAGATGTGCCGCCAAAAATCAAAGTATTTTGGTGGAAACTAATCCATCAAGCAGTGGCAATGGCTGATAATTGAGAAACGAGAATCTGATAGTATCTGCCACCTTTGTGGACATTGAATTGAGCCTAAATGCAAACTTTCAAGTATTATCGCAGCAATCTTCAATGCTCACATTGATTTCTTTGGTCTTCTCGTACCGACGCTACCTATCTACAGTAAGAGATTTGGTCCTTGATACAAATAATTCATTCGAGATAGTATGAGAGAGGCCCATCAATGGGACATAAAACAAAGCCGATTTATTACACCTTATTATTTCATATTTAAGATACAATTGTAACCTCCGCCATTCTTCTGTCTCAAGTTAAAATTTATTTCCAAGTGATTCCAAAAATTTTCACAGAGAAGCTTTAGTAAAGGTTTCTTGTGGTTGTTTATGAGAAAATATGAATAGAGTAAATCTAAATTAGTTTTTATCCTAACACCGTCCAACAAGCATATTCTCAGGTTGGTACTGGGCATTAAGAAATTAGCAACAGTGGCAAGATGCAAACAACCAAAGAATAGGAGAGGATCAATATGTATTATATTAACAGTTTGAAGGGGGCAAAACAGGTAATAACTTAAATGCAGATCCTTCCTTATTACTTGTCTTGTGATCGTGCTAAAAGTCACATTTAGGATGCGTAGCAGATGCGCAAATAGCCTTTCCTGGGGTTAGCATTCTTGTTTTTTAGCTAGGTAGATGAACATGAGGAATAGATGGATCCTTATCACAGAAGAAGGCATCCACATCTCCAAGGCTTCATTCTATAACCATTAACAATCACCCCCTCCTTCTCCAGATTGGACATAGCGTTGTGCTCCGCACCTCATTAGAAGCTGAAACTTA